>RJWM01012028.1:0-13446 GCA_004363535.1 Dasyprocta punctata
TTAGGGGTCTCTGGGGGTGGAGTTTCCAGAGTAGCAGGGCATGCTGGGCCTGGTGGCATAACCCTGTAATCACATCACTCTGGAAGCTGAGGCAGGAGGATCACTGCCAGTTCGAGGACAGCCTGTGCTACGTGGCAAGACCCTGTCTCACAAACAAAACAAACAACCGAATGAAAAAGGGAAACAAAAAAAAAAAAAAAAAAGAAAGAAAAAGGGAAACAAACAGAAAAACAGCAGGGCAGCTGGAGCTGAACTAACTTGTCCCCCCAGGAGTTAGGACATTCCACAGAGTTAAAAGTTAGGGAACTTCCAAGCCGGGTGTGGCGGCGCATGCTTTTAATTCCATCACTTGGGAGGCTGAGGCAGGAGGAGTGTGTGAGTTCAAGGCCCGCTTGGGCTACAATGCAAGTGCAAGGCTGGCCTGAGCTACATAGCGAGACCCTGCCTAGAGAGACTAGGGCCAGGAGTTTGGCTCAGTGGCTTAAGCGCCTGTCTGGCAGCTGTGAGGCTGTGAGTTCAATCCCCGGTGCTGCAAAAAAAAAAAAAAAAAAAAAAGAGGGAACTTTCACAGAGTCCCAGAAGAATGCCAGGGACTGTGCAGCCCAGGAGTGGGGCGGGGGGTGACATTTAAGGGGACAGGCCCCAAGCTCCCCGGGGTGTTGGGGCAGTGGAATGCAGGGCCAGTACAGTAGGTGGGGGAAGAAACTGGCCTGGCTGCACAAGTTCCTGGGGAAGGGTAATGGGAGATGGCAGGCTGTGCTGCATTTGTGTCACCATCCAGGACACGGGGCTGTCCAGAGGTGAGTGGTGGCTGGCCCTGGCCCCTGGCCCCTTGACCTCCTACACTCGGGGCCGGGGCAGGCTCTGCCCACCCTGGGAGCAAGGTGTCCAGGTGACCTTAGCCAAGGAGGGCAGGTGGCATTGGGCTGGGGGAAGGTGGGGCCCTTGGGTGGGGACGCAGCCATCTTGGTGGAGAGCAGGCAGCCGCCCCTCTGCAGCCAGCACGAGGAGAAGGACAGGCCTTCAAGGAGCAGCTCTGCCAGCTGCCCACCCCACTGCCGCCCCGGCTGGACACCACGTGTCACCCTCCCGCAGGTTCACCTGGGCATCTGCTCCTCTTTCCTGGACCTGCGCCACGTGAGTGCCCAGCGCCTGCACATCCCCTACTGCCAGGAGCCACCATCCCCAACCCACCCCCTGCACAGCATACACGGGCTGTCACCACCACGGCCTGGACCAGGGTCCGGGGCTCGCCGCCCCTCCTCCACACCATCACCTGCGGACTCTGCGGGGGCCACCAAGCCCCCCTTCACCGGCTTAGGACGCGGAAGCCCCGCACAGCCCTCCACCGCACCACAGGGCAGAGGCGAGCCTGTGCAGGGACCTCCCCACTTTCCTGAGGATTGGGGTAGGGAGTTGTCCCAGTGGCCCCCGGGGAAGGGATGGGACCCCTAAGGGACACCAGGTCAAATGCCAGAGGTAGACTTGCTGGAGTTCAGTGCATGGCTATAACCCCAGCCCCCGGGGCCAGCCTGAACTATATAGCGAGACCCTGTGTCAATAAATAAATAAATACATAAATAAGACCCGTGGGAGGGGCCTCCCGACCTCCACCTCCCGGCCACCCCCACCCCGACCCCTCGCCCCTGGCCCCTCCCCCTGCAGCAGCTGATGGGGAGGCTGCAGGTCTTTCTCACCCGGCCACATCGCCACATCGCCTGAGGCCGGCCCAGAGCAGCAGCAAGCTTCTCTGCGGCCCGGGTGGTCTGGGGTCGGGGTCCCGCGGGGCCGGAAGGTCACCTCACGACCCTGTCCCTGTGCCCAGCTCGCCAGCGACCACCATGCAGAATGCACGCGCGGTTTGGAGCTTCTGTTACTTGCAAGGGTCCTGCCTGGCCGGGGGCGGGGCCTGCACGTGAGCCGCGCGGCGGGGGCGGGGGGCGGCAGATCGGCAAGGGCGAGGCTGGGGGTGTTGGTGGGAAGAGATGCTGGGGTTTGCGCAGGGCCCCGCACCCTCTGGGAGGCCTGAAGCGGCAGCTAAAGCAAAGCCGGGGACCGCGCAGTAGGTGAGAGTAACGCTGGAAGTGGCCCGTGCGCGTGCGCGCTGGGGAGACCGCGAGAGGGGGTGTGGCGCCCGGCTCCGGAGTCCTGCGTGTGCAAGCACCTTTCCCCCGGAGGCACCCTGAGCTTCCGAGGGATCCGCGCTCCACCCACAGTGGAAGCACTCGGGAGCGCACCCACGTGACCTGCCGTGGTGGTGTGCTGTGCGTGCCTGTAGTCCCAGCACTCAGGGAGGCTGAGGCAGGAGGATTACAAATTGGCGCCTAGCCAGGGCAAGTTAGTGGTTAGTGGTGTAGCCAGACTGGGTCTCAAAACAAAAAATAGCAAAGGGTGGCGAATGTAGTTTAGTGTGGAAGCCCTGGGTTCACTCCACACACACATCATACTGTAAAAAAATTTTAAAAAGGTGTGTGAAAGTGGGTGTCACTGGGTGTGACCCCACATGGGGGCTTTTCCCAGATCCTGGTGGATCCTATAGCCACGCTTGGGGAAGCCCTGAGCAGCATGGGGTCCACCCACCCCGGGGCTCCACGCTGCTCCACGCTGCTCTCTGCCTAGGCCGGCAAGGGGCTGAGGCCCCAGCGTGCTGATGGGACCCGGCTGCCCCCTCCCAGTGGGAAGGATGTCTCGGGGTTGCCAGTCCTCAAACCCGCACCGCTGGCCTGGTGGAGGGCGCGGACACACTCTTCACAGAGCTCAGTTTGGCTACGAGGACCCCTGCGGGGTGAGGGCCCCGCCCCTTCCTCTCCAGTTTGCAGTTAAGCCGCCTCGCAGGGCTGTGCCCCCAGCAGTGGCCCTGACGCTCAGGCTGCCTCCGGGCCAGCGTGCAGGGGGAGGTGCAGAGCCCGAAGGACCGGGTCCTGCAGCTGCACCGGAAGCACCACACCGTCATCAAGGTGGAGATCATGGGTGACATTCTGGGGGGGGTTGCAGGGGGGGGTCCCTGCAGCTGGACGCAAGGATCGCCTCGGGGTATGCCTCCTCCCCGAGGGCCAGCAACCACACTCCCATATCAGGAGACACCCCCGGACAGGAGGGGAGCAAGCAGGAGGCCCCTCCCACGAGACACCCCCCTCCCCAGTCTAACAGCTTCTGGAACCCAGAGTCTGCCACCCACGTGGAGGCGGCTGGAACTAAATGGCCCTCAGTGGCCACGGCACCAGTGCCACCAGTGGAAACTGCTGCTCAGTGCCGCATCCAGTGTCCCACTTTTCTGTTCCAGACCTGGGAGGAATCCTACCAGTGAGTGGCTACCGAGCAGGAGATTTACAAAGGTCCCAGACAGCTGGGCGCCTGACAAAGCCCCGTGCTGACCTCTGAGCATTAACGGGGCGGGAGTCCGCAGCCACTAACCAGTCGCACCCCGCCCTGTCCTTCAGTGCCCGGCGTGGCCTCCTCCGCCACCACCAGCCCCCATTGGTAGCTGAGGGCAGGATTCAGTAAGCAGAGCACCTGCCCCAGTGCCTGGCCCTTCATTAGAGATGACTGCAGAGACGGCGGGGCTCTCTGGATGGTGCCCGGCTTGAAACAGGGCCTGTTGCTGCCGAGACCAACACTGGCCTTGGCCCCCACAGCCCAGCCTCAAGGCCCCCTCCTGCTGAAGTGGGAGAAAGCCTGTCTGATCACCATCACCAGGCACGTCACGCCCTACGTGCGCTCCATCGTCAAGGGGAAGGAGCTGTTAGGAGCCCAGGTGAGGCCAGAGGGTGTCCTCAGGGCCATGGATTCGGGGAAGTCAGTGGGCCAGGTCACGAGGGTTCTGAGACCAGGTGCTGGGCATCCACAAAAAAAGACCTGGTCAGAAGCTGGGTGTGGTGGTGCATGCCTGTCATCCCAGCACTTGGGAGGCTGAGGCAGGAGGGTCGCCAAGGAGCCATCCTCAACTACATAGTGAGACCCTGTGTCTAAAACCAGAAACTGTGGCTGCAGTGAGGGGGCTGCTGTGGGAGGCTGCTGCTACAGGTTCGCTCCCTCCAGCCCTCGGGAGGTGGTCACAGCAGAGAGGACCCCGGGGGACTCCTGAGGATCCTAGGTGCAGCGAAGCAGTGGACCATGGAGGAGGGAGCAGGGACTTCATGATCTCTTGGCCAGGATGAGCCGCGTCTGAGCCGGGCCCTGCACCCTGCCCAGGCATCACAGCAGGTTGTTTTTTTGGTTTTGTTTTTTTGTCTTTTTGAGACAGGGTCTCGCTGTGCAATTCAGGCTGGCCTTGAGCTCCCTGTGTAGCCCAGGCCGGTCTGCAACTCAAAATGATCCTCCTGCCTCAGCCTCCCTAGTGGTGCAACGACGGGGTCAGTTCTGCTGACACAGGGCTCAGTGTACCCATCCCCCACCACGCCCGGCCCTGGTGGACTGGTGCACAGCCGTCCCCACCTCCCTGCCTGTCTCTTGTAACCAATTTCCTGCCATGTTTGGGGCCCACGCCCAGCAGGCTCGGAGAAAGCATGTTCAGACGTGAGGTTTACACAGCACTGCCCTGCCGCGCTTGGCTGAGCGTCTGTGGGTGGAAATCCTGGCCCGAGAAGGGCTCCCCTCAAGGCCTTGCCCTGTGGTCTCCTAGCGTCTAAGGGTGTCCCTGAGGAGCACGGACCCCGTGACGTGGCCGCCCGTTCTCTCCTGTCCCAGCAGCCTGCGTTTCACCTCGGTGAGGGTCTCTGCCCACCCATCAGCTCGGTACCGGGGCTCCTCTCCTTCTGGAAAGCCTTGTCCTGTGGCTTGTGCGTATTTCTTTCTTTCTTTCTTTCTTTTTTTGCGGCACCAGGGATCGAACTCACAACCTCACACCTGCCAGACAGGCGCTTAAGCCGCTGAGCCAAACTCCTGGCCCTAGGTTTTTGAGGCAGGGTCGCACTATGTAGCTCAGGCTGGCCTTGCACTCGTGTTGTAGCCCAAGCCGGCCTTGAACTCACAGTGCTCCTCCTACCTCAGCCTCCTCAGTGCTGGATTTAAAGGCGTGCGCCACCATGCCCGGCTTGGACCCCACTTTACAAAGGAAGTTTTATAGAGCAAAATCACGAGGTGGGTACAAAATCACGAGGTGGACACAACTCAGGACCAAACTGGGGTCAACCAATAAGATTACAAGTTTAGCTACCTAGGTAATAGTGATTCAGTGGAGAAGCAGCTCGCAGAGCAAGTGTACCCAGAAAGAACAAAGGCCTTTTTAGAAAGAGACAAATCGTGGGTCCAGCCACCCACTGGGGCAACTGATGTCCACCAGGTGAGCAGTTTCCAATCCCTTGACCATTGCCCAGACAGGCATGTAGGCCTGGTCCTTTGTCTTTATCGTGAGGTCTTGTCTCCCAAGATGCACCCGTGGTTGGCCACAGTTGGGTTTTTTTTATTGTTGTTGTTCTTTTTTTTTTTTTTTTTTTTTGTCTTTTTGGGACAGGGTCTCCCTATGCAGTTCAGGATGGCCTTGAGCTCACTTTGTAGTCCAGGCTGGTCTCAAATTTGCAACAGTCCTCCTGCCTCAGCTTCTTTAGTGCTGGGATTACAGGCATGCGCTACCACACGCAGCTAGGCCACATTCATAATGTGTTTTCTTTTCTCTTTTTTGTAGTATGTTTTCATCCCCTGCACTTTCCCTCGAGGGCCTGGCCCCATCTGACTGCCTGTAATATCTGTACCCAGCTTGGCCGTCTGTAACACTAGGCTCACAGTGCCTGCTTTCTCCCACCCAGGTTCCAGGCACCTGTGGACGAGGTGTCAGAGAATCTCAACGGGAAGACAGCAGAAAAGGCCAGGTGCTGGCCGGGTAAAGCCAGTGATCTGATTTCAGAGACAAGTGCAGGACCCAAGGGAGGCTGTGGGCTCCAGGGCCCCCTGGGGTCCCCTTCTAAAGGACTGGCTCTGTGAGCTCGCTGGGCCTCGCTGTAAGGCGATTTTCTAGATGACAGATGTGGGTCTGGCAGGACCACTTTATGATGAGGAAGGGCTGTGGTCGGGCGCACCGCCCTGGGCTGTAAACAGTGTTAGTCACTGGAGCGGTGTTTCCCGCAATACCTGCCAGGGCGGGAGGAGTATGCAGTAAGGGGTTACAGGATCTTGGGGCGGCACTGTAGTCAACACTGGAGGAGTCTAGAGGTGGCTGATGTGCCGAGGGTCAGTGTGGTGGGGGCAAGGCAGACCCCCCCCAAGGCTCAGGGGTTTCTGGGAGCCTCCATTCAAAGGATTCAGAGTTTGGTGTCCCCCCAGCTGTTTGGGCGGTGAGCAGCTGTCTCCAGGGGAGATACGAATCATTGATGGGGTGCAGGTGGGGCCCCCAAAGGCTCCACGGTGGGAGAGCGGACCCACTCAGCCTCAGCTGTGCCTTAGGAATGATCCGGGAAACATCGTAGACAAGAGGGAGATGTTGCAGCCCCAAAATGGGGGCTGTGTCCCAAGTGTCACCCCAGAACCCATTGTGCTGAAGGAGATCATCTCAGACCCAAGCACAGGGAGACAGCAGCTGACTTAGCAAGGGACCCGAGCACTCAAGACTGAGCCACTTAAACTGTTCCCTTTAACGTTTTTTTCCTTTTGCAATACTGGGGTCAAAACCAAGGGCTCTCTTCCAGTGAGCCACAGCCATGGCTTTTTTTTTTTTTTTGGAGAAGACCTAAGAAGTTCAGGCTGGCCTTGGACCCATGCTGGCTCCCAACCTACAGCAATCCTCCTGCTTCAGCCTCCTGAGTGCTGGGTTTATAGGTGTGCGCTACCACGCCCAGCCGCTTTTTGTTTTTGTTTTTGTTTTTTTGGTACCGAGGATCAAACTTAACCTTGTGCCTGGCAGGCAGGCACTCACACCGAGTAGTGTTTCTTTAAAAGGCAGTAATTGCCAGGGATTTAGCTCAGTGGTTCAAACTCTTGCCTGGTAAGTGCGAGGTCGTGAGTTGATCGCTGGTACCAATAAATACATAGATAGATAGATAGATAGATAGATAGATAGCAGTAATTGATCAGTGAACCCTGGAGACTCTGCAGGGCTCAGACTGCTCCACTACCCTGTGCTCCCACAGATGAAGTCCTGGCCCTTGTCACAGCCATGAGCTTGCCCTGGGCCTTCCCAGTCCAAGCAGTGGACACTGGGTGATAGCCCTGAGTGGCTCTGCACCTGGGCTGTGCCTCAGGCTTAGCCACCAGTGAGACTGCTCTGCCCCCGTGCAGCACCCGCCTGGCTGGGGAGGGGTCCAGCTGCGCCTGAACCTGCTGGCCTGGTGCCTCCGAGGTTCCATCCAGCCCTTCAGCAGCGGCTCCCGGCAGGGCAGAGCGCAGGATGCGGGGAAGGCTGCTAGCAGCCCTGTGGCACAGGGTCACTGCACAGCCTCAGGATTCCAAGCCACCGTCGCCCACATTAGTTGGGCTGTGTGAACAGCACACAGGCGCCGAGGGCCAGGGAGGGAGGCCTGTGCCTCGGGATGGACATGCATCTATCACCTTGGCCCGTGGGCCCTGACTGCTCTACGGCCTGCAGCGTGAGGTTCGCCCCCCCAAAGCCCTGTGTGCAGCCAAAGCAGGAAGGGAACCCAGCATCCCAGGCCAGCCGGGGGCAGACACCGGATCTGAGGCTGGTGACGGTGGACACCCCGGGTCGCCAGTGACCTCCTGCACCCCACACGACCACACTGCTGCTCATGGTGAAATCGAATAGTTTTTATTGATTTAAGAACTGGGAAGAATCATCAGTATCTGTGAAAGGAAATCCCATTTAAAATACTTAAACATTTCTGCATGTAAACAGAAGAGTAGAATAATTACTCTGTAAGTCCCTCTCTGGGGTGGGGCCGCCCTTCCCACCCAGAGAGGCTGAGGTCGCCTAACCTTGCCGAGCCGCTACAGAAGCGAAGTACAGTGGGGGTCGCAGCTACCTAAGGCAGCAGGAAAGTGCAGAGAAGGGACGGGGCTCGCTGTGCCCAGGGCGCCCAGCTGACCGTCTGCACTACATCCTGTTCAGGAACCGTTCTCTGTCGTTCAGTCCCCGGGGAGCAGTTCGGTGCTGTTGGGCTCCAGAAGCGGTTCGCATCAAGGAGCGGGGCTGGAGCTGGCCTTGGCTTTCTGCCTAGGGGTCAATGCCACTGGCAACGGTGGCCACAGGGCTCCCCACGTAAGACTCTCCACTTGGCATGGAGCAGACCAGGCCCATGCTGTGCCAAGTCACCAGCGTGGGGACGTCCTCCCTCCCCACACCCCTGGAATTACGCTTTAAAGTGCAGCAAAACACACCGCTGTCACCTGGGGCGTGAGGCAGTGCTACAGGACCCCACGACCTGGGTGCCATCGCTCCTGGGTCTGGCCTGCAGGCTGGCTTCCTGGCCCGACAGATGGTGGGTGGCACCCAGTGCTAACACCCAGCCTCACCATGCACAGCGCCAGGGCCTGTCACTGGCTGCCCCCCACCCATCAAACAGGCAACTGCACTGCCCCCCAGGGGACGCAGCCTGGGAGAACATCCCCTCGGAGTGCCCAGACACTGCTGGAATCCCAAACACACTCACCCCGGCCCAGCCCTGCTGAGCAGCAGCCACCTCGCTAACTGTGGTCTGGGGGAGCTAGGCACAGATTTGACTCTTGTTCCCAGAATTAATGATGCATCTGAGGTCCCCCCGAGGACTCAGGCCCTGTGAGCCCCTCTGAGGTCCCCAGGGCCGACGGGCCGCGAGCCAGCGAGGTTTGTGCTGGCGATCAGCCAACCCATTGCGCCTCTTTGGTATACAGAACAGTGAGAAAATTAAGCCATGGAATCTAGAAATGTGCGGTGTTTCTGAGCTGGTAAAACGTTCTTTTGAGTATACACGTTAGGAATCTGCAGGGGTGACCAGATAGCCCACCTGTGTGCTGCTTTTACGCCACACAATGACACCGTGTTGTGTTTGAGATGCCAGACGCTGGTATTCTAAGTCCTCACAACAGCCCTGTGAGGTGGGTGGTACGGCCGGTCCTGCAGACGGGAGCCAAGCACAAAGGGTCTGGCGGCTCCTCCAAAGCCGTGTGTGGCGGTGGCCCGAAGCCAATGGCACTGTCATCCGTGCGCCCGCAAAGCTGCCCAGGAAGCTCTCACACCGCGACCACGTTCCCGTCCGGTCCAGGATTCACCGAGGATCAAGCTCGGGTCTCAGCTCTGACTCACCCCGAGCCTGTGGGACACCCCGGCTGGGATGAGGTGCTGTGAAGATTCTTTTCAGCAGGGGGTGTGCCTGCTCGGTTAGGTGCTGGCCCCCTTTGGGAAAGGCAGCTTGAACCAGCACTGGGGAGGAGGAGAACCCAGAAAACAATGCTGGATGGATTCACAGACACAGAAATATGAGCTATGGGAAAATGAGGAAAGAATTCCAAATAAACAGACAGCAGGGAATTTCTCACTGTTCAGCAGTGTCTGCATCCAGCAGGCATCCAGCAAGCACTTCCTGGATAAAGGAAAAATGACTCATCTGTGACCCGCCTGTCACCGGCAACAGGGAGCGAGCAGGAGCCAGGACCCCAGGGAGGCTCAGGGCCCACAGTCCCCTGGCCTAGGGTGCCAGCCACCTAAAGCCGGCGGCCGAAATGAGTCAGGGGTCTGTGCTCAACATGAGCTGACCAGCACGAGCTGGAGCTAGAAGGCCCCAGGGAGCCGCTTCGCATTTATCCTGCTACTGATCAGAACCAAAAGTGTGGCTATGGGTGAATGCGTGAGGGGTCGAAGTGTCAGAGGAAGGGACTTGAGCGTTATAGAGATGTGCATGCATCGAAGGACACACTAGAGGTGAGGTTAGAGCTGTGCTGTGTTTCTCAGTGAAAATAAAAGGTTTTTCAGTGCATTTTTAATGCTGACGCGCAGTGGCACCCACCGCCCTCAGCAGTGCGTCCACCCCTCTTCTCCTGAGGCGGCCCGGACGCCACACGCACACACGTGGCCCTGGGGGCACGGCCCTCACCTGGTCACTTGGGAAGCGGGATGGATGACTATTGCTGTGATTTGCTCCACATTCCTCAGTAACCTAGGCCCTACCTGGGCTCAGCACAAGATCGCTCTGGTGGGGCTTTGGGTCCTAAGGCCTTCCGACCATGTGGTCTTGGGTGACATTCCAGAGGAGTAATTAGTGACATAGAAAATGATTAAGAAAATCCATTCTGCAGTGGCCGACCAGAACGCCTCTGTCCCTGAGGTCGGGCCCACCTGGCCCCGCCCATCATAGCTCCACCTTGACCCCCTTGATGAAGGGCAAGCCTGTGGGCACCCGCTTCTTGTACTCTAAGTAGTCCTCTCCGAAGAAGTGGATCAGGGAGATCTCCTCTTCCTCAGTTCGATCTCGGAAGAAGCGCCACACGGTCAGGGCGTAGACGACCCCACAGATGGGGTTACAGAGCATTACCTGGCAGAGAAGACGGTAAGAGGATCAGGGCCGGATTAGGCCAGTAGCTAAGCACTTTTGTCTCTCCTTGCTTTCTACCTGGGGCCATTTTCCTGCCTCAGCCTCCTGAGTGCAAGGATTACAAGCATGCGCCAGCGTGGCCACCAACGCTGTCTCTGACACCTACAGGACCTTCAGTACTCAGGGTCTCTGGGAGTCAGGGTGTCATTAACAGAACTCAGATCATTGCATCACTGCGGCTGTGGTTTTTTCCTGCTGTTTTTGCTGCTGTTCTGTTGTTTCTCTTAGGGGAGAGCCCTAAAGTTACTAGGCAAGATCCACCTCTCGGATTCTAGCCCTTGAGTCAGGTGGAGGGACTCCTACCTTAACTGTGAATCCCTCTCACAGGGCTGGTCCTGGGCCCCTGTCCCAGACACATCTGTCCCGCCTGCGGCCCCAGAGCCAGATTCAGGTGGTCCAGGTGAGCTTCCGGAACCCTCCCCCGCAGGCTGCTCGGGCCCAGCCAGGCCTCACCTGAGCGGCCTCCTTCCTCCCGCACTGCGCCCTGAACCCGGCCCTCGCCTCCTGGACTGCATGAGTTCTCCCCACTGAGCCAGAGTTACCGAGCCTGTCAAGGCGCAGGACAGTCCTGCTCCTTAGAAGCTTCCTGTGCTGTTGGGGTGCCGGCTAAGCACCCTGCCCACTGCTGGCAACAAGGACTGGTCCCCAGAGATGGTGTCTCCCCAAGCGATTGCTTCTGCCCAAGAACCAGGAACACACCCCGACTTCTCTCCCAGCACCACGCCCAGCCCATCACAATTGTGAAGCCATTCACCCTACAACAGGGCTTGGAGCAGCCACCAACCCCATACAGCATGTGAGGGAAGAGGCAGAGCGGTGAGCGCCACCCGGAGGACAGCCCTGGCCGGTGACTCCAGAGGGACCCATGCTCTAGAACACATGTGCCAGTCCCAGGCTGAACATGGTTACTCAGTCAGGAAGTCACTTCTGTGTGCGCGCGTGCACGGGGGGGTGTGTGGCACTGGGGACTGAACCCAGGGCCTTTGCGCTGAGCTCCATCCTTAGCCCTATTCATTTTCTTTTTTTTTTCTTTTTGCGGCACCGGGGATTGAACTCACAACCTCACGCCTGCCAGGGCAGGCACTTAAGGCACTGAGTCAAACTCCCGGCCCTGGTTTTTTGAGGCAGGGTCGCACTATGTAGCTCAGGCCGGCCTTGCGCTCGCGTTGTAGCCCAAGCCAGCCTCGAACTCACAACGCTCCGCCTACCTCAGCCTCCCGAGTGCTGGGATTAAAGGCGTGCGCCACCACGCCCGGCTTCATTTTCTGTTTTGAGATGGGTCTTGCTAAGCCGAGAAACTGCCCAGGGTGCACTCCCAACCTGTGATCCTCCTGCCTGCCTCAGCCTCCCAGAGTGCTAGAATTACAGGCACACACCACTGTGCCCAGTTAAAAATACAAAACTTTTAAAAGAAATGCCGTGTGGTTATCTGTCCCCACTACACAACACTGGAGGTCACCAGAGTCCTTGGGGTCCCAGGGATCTTGGCTGGATCATCCCCAAAGAAGGGATGAATGGTCCAAACTCAGTTCATGTTCCCTGGTCAAGTTTTCCTAAATCCAAGGGTACAGAAGCAAGAGACAGCCATCGAGAACAAGGGCTTGGCCTGCGCCCTGGGGCAGAAGAAAGCCCATGCCCGTTAGACTAACCTGGGGCTCCGCCCTCAGAAGACTAACTTCCGATGCAAACCCACTGAGCCACCCGTGAGCAGGTGAAGGTGCGCCCTCTCCTAATCCCACCTCTCCTCTCCCTCAGGGCGCTCCGTAGCTTGACTAAGAGACACAGAAGGGGCACGGCAGCGGGGGGTAGCATGCATAGTCACCAAGTCTGTATGATGCCCAGATCTGTGTGTGTGTGTGTGTGTGTGTGTGTGTGTCACCGGGGATTACACTCACAACCCTGCACCTGCCAGACAGGCGCTTAAGCCACTGAGCCAAACTCTCGGCCCTAGTTTTTTGTTTTTTTTTTTGAAGCAGAGTTGCACTATGTAGCTCAGGCCGGCCTTGTGCTAGAGTTGTAGCCCAAGCCAGCCTCACTCATAATGCTCCTCCTACCTCAGCCTCCCCAGTGCTGCGATTAAAGGCATGCACCACCACACCTGGCTGATACCCAGATCGTAAGTGCGTGATAAAAACCTTCAGGACTAAATTTATTCGGCATGCATGTAATCCTAGCATTCAGGAGGCTGAGCCAGGACTGCTGTGAGTTTGAGGCCAGCCTGGGCTACATAATGAGACCTGGCCTCAAAGAACAGCTACCTAGCAAGACCCTGTCTAAATCAATTAATTAATTAAAAAGTAAAAGAAGGCCAGGGATAGCTCAGCGGCACAAGCACCTGCCTGGCAAGTGTGAGGCTGTAAGTTTGAACCCTGGTACAAAAAAATAAATAAAGAACAAACCTAGCCAGGCATGATGGTGTGCATGCCTTTAATCCCAGCACTCAGGAAGCTGAGGCAGGAGGATCGTTATGAGTTTGAGGACCGGGCTACAAAGTGAGTTCAAGGTTGGCCTGAACTGCATAGTGAGACCCTGTCTCAAAAAATAGGGCCAGGAGCCAGGCGTGGTGGTGCACACCTTTAATTCCAGCACTCGGGAGGCTGAGGTAGGAGGAATGTTGTGAGTTCAAGGCCGGCTTGGGCTACAACGTGAGTGCAATGTTGGCCTGAGCTACGTAGTGCAACCTTGCCTCAAAAAACTAGGGCTGGGAGTTTGACTCAGTGACTTAAGTGCCTGTCTGGCAGGTCCAAGGTTGTGAGTTCAATCTCTGGTGCTGCAAAAAAAAAAAAAAAAAAAAAAATAGGACCAGGGATTTAGCTCTGCGTGCTAAGCACCTGCCTGGCAGGCACAAGGTTATGAGTTTGAGCCTCGGTACCAAAAAAATAAAAAAATAAAAGAAACATGCCAGGGAGCACAAGTTGAAGGAGACCAGGAAGCTTGTGAATACAGGAAAGGAAACTGAATGTATCTTTTCGAATGTGAATCTTATAGCATA
>RJWM01012028.1:13546-57975 GCA_004363535.1 Dasyprocta punctata
AAAAAAAAAAAAAAAAAAAAAAAAAAAAAGAAAAGAAAGAAAACGCACCCAGGGGCAATGAGTGTTCTCAGCACATTAAAATCAAAGGAGAGAACATGGAGCACTGTAAACTGCTGTTCATCCGTTTAAAGTGCCACCCGAGGGGCTGGGGATTTAGCTCAGCGGCCTAGGAGCCTGTCTGGCAAGCACAAGGTCATGAGTTCGATCCCCAGTACCAAAAAAATTAAAAAAAAAAAAAAAAAAAAAAAGTTGCCACCCGCAAAGGAGTGCCCCTCCAAGGGTGACAGATGCTCAGCCCTCCTCCCCAGTCACGGGCTTATGTCCTTCTCTTTGGGACAAGTATAGGAGAGAGAAGCAGAGAAGGGACTGGGTTTCCACCCGGAATCCTGGAAGCCACAGCCATGGTTTTCATCAGCTATGGGAAGTCTGAGTTCAGCGTGGGCTCCAGGTGCAGAAGTTTCTGCTAATAAAAACTTGATGTGAGATTTCTCCTGTCACAGAAAATGAAGAGTCAGGCTCACACCCATCACGGGGATGTCACTTTAGATGGTGCGCTACGTTGCACAAGGCTTAAAGCAAAAGGGCAACACGTCCCCAATTCAAGCTCCAGAAGCGGAATTCTCAAGTGGAACCTGTCCTTTATAAATAGCTTAGTGAGGAGGACGGAGGGCTGGGGACAACCGCTCAGGGGAGATTAGGCCTGAAAGGTGAAACAATGTCACCATCCTTGGCACGCGTGGCAGCTGCCCTTCTTGCTGCCAGCAGGGAAAGTAGGGCACACTAACCTGGCCAAAAGATATTTTCAAGCGTGAACTCTATCCAAGAAGAAAGAGCAGCGACCGTGTATTCCAGACTGTGATTCAGGAGGAAGGAATCCAAGGACAGGCTTTTGGGATTATTGACAGCTGTCACCAAGTACTCAGAATAGTGGAACAATGACAGCGAGCACACATACCTATTCAAAAAGAAACGGCAGTAAACTGGAGCAAGGGAACCAAGTTAGCCAGATGTGAGACTAGATCTGGATCTGAACTGTCCCTAGTTCTATGACAAAGTCCTGTTAAAGTCTGCCTGTGGGGACGTCAGGCACCTGGATACAAAGCATTTTACTCCTTCTGTTTGGCAGAAAGTGGTGTTTTATTTTTTGGTACCAGGATTCAAACTCACAACCTCATGCTTGTGAGGCAGGCACCGTGCTGCTGAGCTATATCCCTGGCCCAGAAAGTGGGGTTTTTAAGTGAAGTTGTCATGATTTTGAATGTCACAGACAAAAAACAAAAAACAAAACAAAACCAAAAAAACCCTCAAATAATCTCCATAGGTGAAGGAGATATTACGGGCTTTTAAGTCCTTGTAAAATGACAATATACATTTTAAAATGAAAGAGAGAAATAGTAACATAAAGTAGTGATGTATGTTCAAAACAAAATTCAACAAAACTCATAAAATAATTTCAGTAAAGAAGGATTAGATGGCTCAGCATACTGATAATAGGAGATAAAGCTCTTTACCTTGAAGCCATGGTTCATATCCAGGTCAGAGACTAGAAGGCTCAAGGGACTGAAATCATAGTGTAGGGAAAAATCCTACTGTGGCTGAGGGGGTGCACTAGCCGTGACCTAATAGAAATCGGAGATGGAAAAGGCTTAGGAAGGCCAGCCAGAGTCTCGTCCCTTCCCGTCACCGAGGACCTGCACCCCCTTCCGGGAAGGGCTGGGCACCTCACTGAACGCTGTCCTAGCAGCTGCCGTGAGGGCACCTTCGGGGAGAGTGCCAGGGAGACCTGTTCGTCTGCAACAGAGTCAACCAATGGGCACGAGCACACAAAGTCTGAACTGTGGGCAACCGGATGGAAGACAGGAAGGACCCTAAACAGCCTTCTGCCTGCCCATCAGATATGAGACAGGGACAAGGAAATGCCACTACTGACCCTCTGTGCTGTCCACCCTCGCCTCAACACTACCACGCCCCAGGACTTCTTACCAGCCAAAGTGATTCCAAGAGGACTGGCTAAAGCTGAGCAGCACACCGCAGCCGAACACAAAGCCAAGGAAGCAAGCTCGGATGGCTATCTGAAACAGACCCGAAAGAAGCCCATCACCGGCCGTTCTCACAAGTCCAAACCCAGCCTGATGACCTTCCTGGAATAAGTAGGTCACTGGCAAGCAAAGGCAGCCAGCCCCTCTGCACAGGGGCTAAGAGGGTAAAGTGGGGCTACCAGGGTTCAAATCCTGCACCAGACCCCTGAGGCTATGGGGCCTCGGTGTGCTCGTCCACCCCACAGGGGATCAATCGTACCCGCCTTTCAGAACTGCTGCGTGGTCCACCTCTGCCTAACCGGTGTATTTAGTGTTGCTGTGATCTCTTTTGGGTTTTTTTGGTACCGGGGATCGAACTCGCAACCTCGCGCCTGCCAGGCAGGCACTTAAGCCACTGAGCTAAATCCTCGGCCCTGTTTTTTGAGACAGGGTCTCACTATGCAGTTCAGGCTGGTCTTGAACTCACTTTGTAGCCCAGGCTGGTCTCGAACTCGCAATGATCCTCCCGCCTCAGGCTCCTGAGTGCTGGGATTATAGGCACATTCATTATTACTGCTACTATGATCAGGACTGTGGGGAAGCTGCTTAAAGTTCGTCCGGTTTGGGCCAATGTTCCCAAGTCAGCGACTTTGGTCGGGACACCCGAGACTCAGTGCCGAGCCTCCTCCAAGAACCCGGGCCTTGGACCTCAGACCTGGCGGCAGGTGAAACTCCACACCTTACATTAAAGACCTCGTGGGCGCGCTCGCTCCCACACCCTGCGCATCTGCCGCAGCTGCCGAGCCGCACGAACTGCAATTTAACACCCACGGCCGGGAGAGGCGGGGTCGCCCCGCGACCTGAGGAGCACGCCTGCGGGAGGCAGCCATGGACCGCGAGGAGAGGTGGCCAAGCGCCCGGCGGCCGCGTGGGACCCCCGCCAGCCTCGACCCCGGCCCCAACTCCCACCTGCCGGGCCCGACCCTGATCCTGACCCCGGCTCCTACCTACCAGGGCGGTCCCGGTCCCGAGCCCAGCACCGGCCCCGGCCCTCGCCTGCCCAGTCCCGACCCAGACCCGTGCCCGGCCCGCACCTGGTAGCGCGGCGGCCGGTAAAGCAGGAGCAGTAGCGCGTTGAGCCCCGCCACGTAGAGCGCCAGCCCGGTGCGGCCCTGCAGGCCGGCGCGCGTGAGCAGCGGCAGCGCGAGCACCGAGGCGCCCAGTAGAAAGGTAGCCAGGCTGAGGCGCGCCTCGGAGCCGGGCGGAACCCGCGCCGCACAGCCCGCCATGGCGCAGGGCGGCGGACCAGCCGGCGGCGGACTTGCAGGTTCAGACGGTAGCCCGGGAAACCCGCCGGCCGCGCCTGCGCACTGCGCCGCTGACGCTAGCCGGGAAGGGAGCTGCCCGGAACTGCGCGCCTCCTGCGAGCTCTCGCGAGAACGCTGCCACCCGCGGCCGGCGGCCCGAATTTAGCGAGAGCGCTCCGCTCTGCCCCGCCCCGCCCCGCCCCGCCCCACTCTGCTGGCCCCGCCCTTCCTGCCTCTCTGGGACCCGTTGTCCCCGGAGGCTCGGAGCTGGGTCCGATGAGTCCCCGAAGGTGACTGGCAAGAGTGGGCCCCAAACTCCAGAAAGTTCCTGTCCCGATAAACAACTCGAGCTTAGAATCTCCCCCGGCCCTGAGTCGACCACCCACACCGCTGCCGATACCCTTCGGTGCGCAGGCGCGAGCGGGGTCTGCGGGGCTCTGGACACTAGGGCGTCCAAACCCAGTACCTAAACCCGGGGTAGAAGGGCGCGGGACGGCGGTGGCGGTGTCAGGGTGTACTGCGGTTTTTACAAAAACAGAGCACAAAACTTTACGGTGCGCTACAGTTCTCACTTGGGGAAAAGAGAAGTATGCACGTGAGCCTGGGGAAATGATCGAAATGTTAGCCATAATGATTTAATGACTTTAGGGGTACACACCACTCTCAACCTCTGTCATCCCGGCCACTTGGGAGGCTGAGGCAGGAAGATGGCAAGTCGGAGGCCAATCTGGGCAACTTAGCGAGACCCTCTCTCAGAAGGAGCTGGAAATGTAGCCCAGCACTCCTGGCTTCGCTCCGCAATTCAGCAAATTAAATGAACTTTGAAGTTTAACTTTTTTTTTTCTTTTATTTTGCGGCACAGGGGATCGAACTCACAACCTCGCACCTGCCAGGGCGGGCACTTAAGCCACTGAGCCAAACCTCCAGCCCTGTTTTTTTGAGGCGGGGTCGCACTATGTAGCTCAGGCCAGCCTTGCGATCGCGTTGTAGCCCAAGCTGGCCTCGAACTCACAACGCTTCTCCTACCTCAGCCTCCCGAGTGCTGGGATTAAAGGCGTGCGCCACGACGCCCGGCTCACACTTTATTCTTTTTTTTTTTTTTTTCCTTGCAGCACCAGGGATTGAACTCACAACCTCGCGCCTGCCAGGGCAGGCGCTTAAGTCACTGAGCCAAACTCCCGGCCCTGGTTTTTTTGAGGCAGGGTCGCACTATGTAGGCTCAGGCCGTCCTTGCACTCGCGTTGTAGCCCAAGCCGGCCTCGAGCTCACAACGCTCCTCCTACCTCAGCCTCCCGAGTGCTGGGATTAAAGGCGTGCGCCACCACGCCCGGCTTCACACTTTATTCTTAACAAACAGTAAGATTGTGCCAGTTGATCTGCCTCTCCCCTTCATGCTCTGACTGCCCTACCCCAGGGAGCCAGAGGGCTGCAGAGGAGAAGGCAAGTAAGGAAAGGCTGGAATAAACAGTGCGGGGTGGAGAGAGAGAAACCGCGGACGGGCTGAGCAAGGAGACCCGGGAGAGGCGGGGGCTGCATGGAGAAGGCGCTGTGGCCAGGCCCGTGGCCCCTGAGGACCGGCCCCGCCTGCTGCTGGGAATGGGCGGCGAGGAGGGGACCCGGAGCTGGATTGCAAGCTGAGGTAGGGTGGGGGTAGGATGGAGGGCGGTGGTTACAGCAGCGTGAACCCTGCGTCCGAGCCCGGGCCTCCCCACTGTCCCTGCAGGGTGTCCGGGCACGCGGATGGAGTCTGTCACGCGCCGCAGCCGGGCTTTGTGACCTCAGAAACTCAATGCCGTGGGCTTCTGTTTTCTGTAAAATGTGGGTTCTGTTTTCACTGGTAGGGGTCGACATTTGTTCCCTAAAGCCCAGGACCATGTTGAAATGGTTCCCAAGAGACCTTTGCTAAACTTGGGTGTTGGAAATTGGAGCGAGAATGTTTCGAAAACCACTTTCCGAGCTGCAGTGCCATTTAAAGAGGCCTGGGTATTGCTGCCACTGGGGGCTGGGAGGGGGGTCTCCTCTCCTCTGCGCCAGGACGCCTCAGGGCCAGTAGAGGGCGTTCGTCGCACCGTCACCCCCGAGAGGGAGTTTGGTCCGTGGAACCCTCCCCCCGCACCCGCACCCCCACCCCACCGCGAGAAAGCGCCTCTTCCATCCCGGGGCGTTCGTCCTCCATGCTCTTAGCCCCCTGTGTACTCTTAGGAGACTGTAAGCGGAGAGTCTTCCTCAGCCCCATCCTGGAGACGGCAAAGGAAAAGGCACGCAGTCCCTCCCAGGCGGGGCCAGACTGCAGAGAAGCGGAAGTTTTAGAAGTTGCTGGAGTTTCTAAATCTGTTAGGACCCAGAGCTGACTGAGCAGCGGTGAAGAGAGGCTAAAAAGCAAATCTGTGCCCACCTAGGCATGCGTGTGTGCAGTGAAGCTGTCTCACACACACACACACACGTATACACACGTGCACACAGGGCAATGCACAAGTGTCCCTGCTTTCCCACCGGAGAGGCAAACAATCTGACCAAGCCAACCCACGGAGCACCCAGCTCTCTGGATTCAGGGAACAACAAACCCACCAAAATCTAAGGAAGAGGGGGAGCAGCGCAGCCCTGGGATGCCTTGCTTGCCTTTCCTTTTTTTTTTTTTTTTTTTTTTTTTGCCTTCCCTTGTAAATAAGCATTTGAATGTGTTTTGTTCTGAGCACTTCAGGCAGGCACAAAGGGAGCCCTTTCTCATGCAGTGGGGTCCCTCTGCAGCCCTCTCCTCCTCCTCCCTCTCCAACCTGCAGTCCCGCTACAGGCTAAAGCCACTTTCCTTCCGGGGCCAAGTGGGTTCCCCTCTTGTCGACAGCCCTAAGGACCACCTGGATATTTCTGAGTTGGATGCCAGGCTGAGTTGAAATTAGGCTTCCAGGTCTTAAACAGTGGTGCCTTTTGAGCAAGAGAAAATGGGGAGGGGGTGCCCCGAGCAAGGAGGGGCAGGTGCATGGGCCTGGATGGAATGAGGCATTCTCGCATCTCACAGCTGGATGGATAACCAAGCACCTCAATCCACACAACACGTTCTCAGGAGGAAAGTTTGCTCCTGTCCTAGTGTTATCCAAGCCTAACCAGGCAGGAAAAAGGTCCAGTATGCTCTGGCCTCTCCTTCCTGACCGATGGGTGCTAGGTCAGTCCTTTTTTTACTTTTTTGTTTTGTTTTGTTTTTGTTTTTGTTTTTTGAGATAGTGTTTCTGTATATAGTTCAGGCTGGCTTTGAACTCACTATGTAGCCCAGGCTGGCCTCAAACTCATGGTGATCCTCTTGTCTCAGCCTCCCAAAAGTGTTGGGATTATAGGTATGCACCAGCTGGCCAGTCATTTTTAGCCTCTCTGCAGCAACTAGTTCCTCACAGGTCTTCGGCCTGTCCATGTGTCCCCGTGGCAGACCAGGGGGACAATCCGGAAGGCTGTGGCCAGCTTCGATCTTGCTCTGCCCAGGAGATAACCCCAGTTTTTCCGGAGTTTGTTTTGCTTTACTCTGCCCATCCCAGGCTGGAGGACTGAAAGACTCCTCTCTGCAATCTTGAAACGGGTCAATGACGCGTGATTTATAATCACACCGGCCCAAAGCGCCTAAATCATATGTGCACAAAGGGTCCGGGTAAATATTTAAAGATTAGAGCCCATAGGAGAGAAACACAAAAGGCCAGGACAATGGGGGTCTCTCGGAATTCACTCCCCTGAGCCGCGCCAGCCTGGTCAGTGTTGATGCACTCTCTGCTGTCCAGGCCTTTGTCCCTTGAAGGGTCCTTGGCTGCCAGAACTCTCAACACAGCTAAAGAGAGTTAAACAATCGCAGCCTCTCCAGCCCCATCTGGACACAATTGGCTGAGTCATTTCGGGGCTTTTGCTGTGTCCCCATAGTTAATTACATGGGGCAATCACTTCACTCCTTTGAAACACATCATGGAGGGGTGGAGGGGAAGAACACAGTTCTCCCTTTGGTTCCTGACATCTACTGTAGCTTGCACTCGGCTCACCAGTTAACATTGTTTTATTTTTTGAGAGAGGGCCTCACTACATAGTTCAGGCTTGCCTGGAACTCATGTAATCCAAGCTAGGTTCCAGTGCCAGTGATCCTCCTGCCTCAGCCTCCAGAGTGCTGGGATTACAGATGTGTACCACTACACTCGACGCTTAGCATTGGTTTAAATGCCCATGAGTGAAGGGAGGAAGGCGCTCCTGCTCAGGGCCAGAGGCTGCACAGGGCTGTCGCCTGGGACGGGAGGTGGGACATCTGGTGGGCCCTTGTTCTGGGGTCTGTAAACTCCTTCCCCACCTCATTTCCAGACCGGACTCAATGTTTTTTTCTTTTGCCAAAGTCAAGAAAGCCAAACGGGTGAACGCGAAGTCCCATGCTGCACTGCGCATAGACTCTCCCAGTCTTAGAAAGGAGAGAGCCTGCGAACCCTCAGGGTTTTAGAAGGAAATTTTTCCTTGAATGAGCAGGGGTGGGGGCCTGGGCTTCCCCAGCGCTCCTCCTGGACCTGTGCTCCTTTCCGGGGACCTTGGGGACCCCAGGCGCTAAAGATGGAAAGAGAGGTGGTGGCCTACATCCCAGTTTGCGTAAGCCCGGTTGCTAAGTTGGTCCGCGACCTTCCCAGCGGCCGAGAGCGCCTTGTCCTGTCCGCTCTCCGAGAGGACAGGGCGATCCGCTGCCGCGCCCGTCCCGAGAGCGAGGCCGCCGGCTCTGCCCCTCCGGAGCCCGGCTGCGGGTAGGATGCCCAGCGGAGGAGGCGGGGGACTAAGCGGGGCAGAGAAACGGAGCTCAGCCCCGGGCTCTAGGAAGGGGCTGGGTGGACTTCTGTCTTTTCCACTAATCTTGCGGGGAAGCAAAGATCTGGCTGTATTTTATTTTATTTTACTGGTACCGGGAATTGAACTCACAACCTCGCGCCTGCCAGGCAGGCGCCTAGGCCACTGAGCTAAGTCCCCGGCCAAAGATCTGGCCTTAACTCAGAAGGGGAAGCTGTTGCCAGAAGAAAGTAGCGCGAATCGGGACTCGGTGGAGGTGGGGGGCGGGAAGGAAGGGGTCTCAGTTTGAGAGATCGAGGGCACCCCAGTCCGTTCTAGCCTCGACCGTGCGCCGCCCTCCGTCCCTGGAGGCGAGGAGCCGGCTATTTCCGGTGGTGGCGGCGGGAGGTCCTGAGAGGAGGGGACGTCGGTGCAGGTGGGGAGACCCTAGCCTGGTGACGAGCCGCAGGGGAGGGCGCGCAGCGGGCCGTGCCGAGTGGGGGCGGAGACCCTGGAAGCGGACCCTGGCGGAGCGTGACGCCGAAACCCCCAGCCCCCACCGCCGAAGCAGAACATCGCGAATTAGCGCTCTCTGCGGTCAGCTTGCCACCGCCTGAGAAAGGTTTGCAGGGCCCCGCGCGAGCGGCCCCACCCAGCGCGGAGGGAGCGTGGGGCCTCGGAGCCGTGAGCGGCGGGAGCGGAGCGGGACGGACTGGAGGGGGCGGCGCGCAGGGCGGTTCCCCGGCTCTCCAGTGCGCCGGACTGAAAGGCGCGGGTGGCGGCCTGGGGGCAAGGACGGTAATTAGAAGACAAATTGCCCCACTGCTGCTCCCGCGGCTGGAGGACGGGGTTGAGGGGCGCCCGGTCTCCGGGCAGATGTGCAGCAGCTGGGGGCCCGCGCGCGGCGGGGCGCCCGGAGTTTGTCCCGGAGGGGCGGGCGCGGGCGGCGCTTTGTGGGGCCGGCACAATGCCCTGAACACTCGGCTGCCCGCTTTGTGTCCCGCCGCCCCGCCGCGCCTTTGTGCCGCGCCGCCTGCGCCCGAGAGCGGAGCGCCCCGCTGGCCCTGGCGCTTCAAAGCCGCCCGGCGCGTGCCAGCGCCCACCGCTGGGCCTCAGCCTCGCTGTCCTCCCCGGCCCAGGGCGGCCCGGATCTGGCCCATGGGCCCTCGGGCGGGAGCAGGACGTCCCCGAGCTGTGGTCGCCGTGGCACCGACCTGAAAGGGGGAGGGCGGGGCGCGATTCTCCACGCTGCCCGGTGCCTGGGAACGCGCGGCCTCGCCAGGGCGCATCAATGCGGGCAGGGCGGTCCAGGGTGGGAGAGGCCTCTGGGGCAACGGAGCTGGGGGCCCACTGGAGACCCAGCAGCTTCCCCTCCCCCACACGGACCCTGCAGGGCCAATGCGTTGGTCCCTCAAACACAGAGCTCAACTGCTCAACTCCTGCAGCTTAGACGTCAGCCTCACAAACAGCCAGAGAGGACACACTGCCCGGAACCCCACCTCACAAACCCTCAGATTAGCCCCAGTGGGGCCCACTAAAGGGCAGGGGTCGAGGTTTCAACAGTTCCCTGGAGGTCAGACAGTGGAAACCCCGAGTCCAGCCTCCTGGGAATAGGTGGGGCCACTACACGGTCCTGCTGTAGGACCTCAGCCTATCCTGGGGTACATGCCCAGGGGCCTCCTCCACTGTCCTCCCTGGGTCTCCAGCCACAGCCCCAATAACAGAAAGGGGTGCAGAGACCCAGGAGGGCTAAGTGCAGGCTGGAACTCTCTCCAGAGTACCAGTGGTCTTCTCTGACCATCTGGGAGACTCAGAGAAGGCCCACAGGGGTGGAATCCCACTCCTTCCCCGTTGGGGGCCTGGGGTGTGGGTGGCATTCGGTTCAGTCCAGGTTGGATCCTAAGGATGTCTAGGCCCCAGCAAAGAGGAGGCTGGCTGTGGCCCCGCGGGCGGGCTGCACGCTTTAATGGGACACATGTTGCTGCGTCGCCCTAGAAGGCCCTGCCCGCGCCTGGCTTTGAGTAGCTACAGGCAGAAAATCGCTGCATTGTCCCGATGTTAGGGCAACTAATGCGGCGTCGCAGCCCGGCCAGAGCGTGAAGCAGGCAGCGAAGCATCACAGGCCCGCCCTCGCCTCGGCATCTTCATCGGGCCAGGGGAGCTCTGTCCCGGTCACTCCGGGGGCCTGTGCCCCACGGACCTCCCTCCAGGATGCTCAGAGGGAGGGGTGGGAGGACTTGACAGGTGGATCCAGTGGTGAGATCTTGAACCCATGGTGACTGGGGCCAACAGGGTAGGATGGGGCTGGGCCTGGGAAGGGAGCCCTGACTCGGGAACTGGTGGGGGCAAGAGAGGAAAAAGACAGAGAAGGGACAGAGGGTCTCTGGGGAGGGAGGAGGGGTTCTGAGGGCCAGAGGCAGCCTGGACTCCAGGAGGGGCCCCAGGATAGGAGGTGGGGACCTCCCCCTCGTGCCCCCCTCGATCCCCTCCCCCTTGGGCCTCATTGACATGTAAACGAAGGTCCCCTATAAAGGCGGCGCCGTGTCCGGCTGGCACAGATGTCACAATATGGGCACGGAGCCCACCGCCCGGGGGCGCCCCAGCGGCCCAGCCGTCAGCTTCCGAAAGGTCTGGGGTCGTGAGTGGGGACCCCTCCTCTGGTTGGACCGGTGGGGAGAGGGAGGGCTGGGCTCTGACCCCTGAACGCTGCGGACCTGCAGATCTCCAAGCCGCTGATGGAGAAGAAGCGCCGGGCGCGCATCAACCTGTCGTTGGAGGAGCTCAAGTCCCTGCTGGAGAAACACTACTCGCACCAGGTGGGACGCGGGGAGGAGGCGGGGCGGAGGCGGCCTCCAGCTCCCCCCTCCACCTCAGTGCGCCCGGCTAAGGCCCCCCACCCCATCCCCGCAGATCCGGAAGCGCAAACTGGAAAAGGCAGACATCCTGGAGCTGAGCGTGAAGTACATGAAGAGCCTTCAGAGTTCGCTGCAAGGTGGGAGGGGCGTGGGGCCCGGAAGGACTGGGGCGGGGAACCGGGAGGGCATGGTGGGACCGGAGCTCCGGGTACCAGCAACCCAGATGGGGAGGAATGTGTGGAGGGGAGCTCGGTGGGTCCCCAGCTCGCGCGGGGCGGGGCAGGAGCGGCGGAGGTCCGGATGGCAGAGGGGTGTAAGCGGCGGCACCTAGGGGCATCTTCAGGTCGCCTCACTCCGACTTTCTTCTCCACATTTCCGCCCTCCTTTCTCTCCTGCTTCCGCGGTCTCCTCGGCTGCTCGCCTCTCCCGTCGTCGCCGCCCCCTTTAGGGCTCTGGCCCGCGCCCAGCGGAGCCGAATACCCGTCCGGCTTCCGCGGCTGCCTGCCCGGCGTGAGCCAGCGGCTGCGGCGCGCAGAGGAGGGCGGCGGCGGCCCGCGCTGCGCCCTGGCGCCCGAGAGCGCGGGGAACAGCACCACGGACAGCACCACCCCGGGGTCCTGCGCTCAGGCTCCGCGTCGCCCCTGCGTTCCCGCGGCCTGGGCTCCTGCCCCAGCCTCCGGCCGCTCACGCTCCCTGTCACCCGGGCACCTCCTCCCCGGGGGTCTCCCTGGCTCCACCGGCGTCCCTGTGCTGCAGCCAGCGCCGCGCCGCCGCGCCGAGAGCCCCGGCCCTGGCCTGCGCGTCTGGCGCCCCTGGTAAATTGCAGGCGGGGTCTCGCACTCCAGGGGCCCCCGGTCTGGCTGGGGACGCAGAGACTACTTTGGCCGCACCGATGGTGACCGCGGGGGCCCCTCGGTCGCCAGATCCAGGTCTGGGGCGGGAGCGGCCTGGCGGGCGCTGCCACCTGTGAAGCCCGGGAAAGGCGCCAGGCAGAAGCGCGCGCCCAGGCGCTGCCCACCCCGCTGCAGCCCAGCGGCGCCCCGCCCGCTCCCTCCGAGCCTCCCGCGGGCGGGGAGAGGGTATCCCGGGCCGCGTCCTCTTCTCAGGGACCCGGCGCGCGGCCGGCCCCGCCCCCGTCCCCAGCGCCGCCGCCCTGGGAAGGTCGCAGTCGGCCACGGCGCGGCGCGGACCCCTCACAGCGAGGAGAATCGCCGCCCCGCCCCAGCCCATTCAGCCAGCCGCGGGCGCCCCGTTCCCACCGGCACAAAGCGCACCGGACTCCGCCCCGCCGGGAGAGGCTCCTGCCCCGCTCCCACCGGGACGCCCACCCCCTCCGCACGCGTCGCCGCCCTGCTGCTCCCCAAGACCCTCCCGCTCCCGGGTCCCCAGCTTCCCCGCGCGCCAGGGCCCCTCCCCAGTCCTAGGGGAGACCTCGGCGTCTCCGTGGGGACAGCGTCCCTTCGGCTCGGCTAAGACACCGAGCGACATCCTGGGCCAGGACCCCTAGAGCCGTGCCCGCGACCTCGACGGCGCCGGAGCGCCCCCCGCCTGACGCATGGAAGACCTCGCTGCGCTCGGGCTTCGGATGGGAGGCGATCGAGTCTGCTCTTCCTCTGGGCTTCTAGCGAGGAGCCCCCTGAGATCTCGGCATCTCCTCCTACTACGCTGTGTCTCACAATAAACACGGAGAAATTTTTTCCACGACACCTACTCAGGTGAGCGTTTTTTAACTAGAGCTATCAACTTTTTTTTTTTTTTTTTTTTTTTTTTTTTTGGTACCGGGTATCGAACTGACAACCTCGCGCCAGTCAGGCGAGCGCTTACACCACTGAGCTAAATCCCCTGCCTATTTTTTGAGATAGGGTCTCACTATGCAGTTCTGGCTGGTCTTGGACTCACTTTGTAGCCCAGGCTGGTCTGGAACTCACAACGATCCTCCTGCCACAGCTTCCCGAGTGCCGGGATTAAAGGCGTGTGCCACCACACCCGGCTTCAATTTTCTACAGGTGGTTTTGCTTTGCAGTACCAGGGATTTGAACACGGGCTCTTCACAGAGTTACATCCCAGTCCTTTTAAAATTTTTGTCCAAGACAGGATCTCGCTAGATTGCCCAGGTTGGGCTCGAACTTGCTGCGATTCTCCTGACTCAGCCTCCCAGATTTCTGGAATAACGAGTGTGCTCCACCATGCCTGGCTCAGGAGCGTACCTTTCGGGGGCTGCTCCAGCCTTGTTACTGCGCTAAACGCGCCCTGTTCCGATCGCGAGGAAAAGGGCCCACCGTGCCCCGGCGCCCCAGCTCCCTGTGCAGCGAGGGCCCGGCTGTGACCGGCTCAGCAGCCGCTCCAGTGTGAGTGGCCCAGAGGCCGGGAGGAATTCTCCTCCTGGTCACCAGGTGGCGCCTTCGCACCGTGAACCCAAAGGGGCGGTCTCGGAATTGCAGTCTGAGGCTGACACAGGAGGTTGAACAGGTCTCCCGAGAGCGCCAGGCAGGCCCCAGCCGCCCTGCCCTGCTTTGCTGCCTGAACCGCCCTCACGGGCACCGGTCTGGGGCCAAGGCTGCAACACGGAGGGCCTCTGCACTGACAGGTGGGCTCTGGCGCCTGCCTGCAGCTCCGAATCCCACTCACCGGGTGGGGGTGGACTGCTTGTTTGGAGAAGAGAAGCAAGTTCAGCCCCAAGGAATGGCCCAGTAGCTAAGGAGCTCAGTTCCACACGGAGGCACATTTGGGGTACTCGGCCAGCCCTGCTTTGAGTTCTATAAGAGCATTTCCCCAGAATCAGCCTCAGAATGCCAGGTGCAAATCCAAAGAAGTTTTTATCGGGTCTCATACAGAGAAATGCTAGGTTGTCAAAAACTACAAACAGATCCCTGGCTCTGGGCAGGGTGTGGGGTGCAGACCGGGCTTCCTCCCAGGAAGTCCACAGCTAAGCTCCGGACAAGCAGGCCTGGAGACTGGATGAAGTGTGGGGGAGTCCCCGGCCCTCCCCTGAATCCTGTAAAAACCAGGGCTGGAGTGGTTTGGGGTAATGGTGTGTCCCCCTGCAAGGTGAAAACTCAAGGTGACCAACTGGCCAGTTTGGGAGCGGAGAGATAGTGGCTAGCTGGTGGCCTCTGCACTCATGTGACAGGTTGGTCATTGAAGGCACAGCAGCATTGGCCAGAGGCGGCCCTTCCCATGCTGGGGCTGGACCACAGTCCCTGCCTGTTTGCCCATGGCCAGCTCAGCCCCCAGTTACCCTGCAGAGACCCAGAGCCCAGGGGCTTCCTCCGGAACTGGAACCCTGTCTGGAAGGCGAGTAGATGGACCTGGGCATGGAGGGCAGAGAAAAAGGAACGCAGGGCGGCCCTATGCTGCACTTAGACCGGCTCCAGCTCCCCACGTCAAGGGGCCACTGCATGGTGGCTGTGGGGCTTCTCCATCTCGAGGTCACAGCTATTCCTGGGCCTCTCCTTTGTCTGGAAGACCCTGACCCATGGCACAGCCTAGGCCTGTAAGAGGTCTGCCCAAGAAGAACAGCAAAGGGCAGTCCTGTGGGGGTGGCAGGTGACCCTTAACAGAAGCCAAGACTGCATGGTGGGAGGGAGTGAAGGTGGGGGCGGACACTGATGTAAGGAAGTCCACTTCCCTTTTGCCTGATCTGCTGCACTGGACCCACAGTCTTCGTGGGGGGAGTCACAGAGGTGGCCACCATGCTGGGGACAGGCATCGATGGTGGGTAGTAAACATGGAGTCACTAATGAGCAGGGCAGTGCTATTGGTGACGGTGCGAACACGTTGTGCTAAGCTGGGGTGGAGCATGAGTCCCCAAGGGGGCAAGGGACACTGAATAGGGGCCACATGCTGGAGACTGACCTTCGAGAAGGACACCAAAAGGGTCTTAGAATAACACTGACACCTGGTCCACTCAGTGGCCAGAGCACACGGACTGGGAGGTCTATTCCAACAGCCCTGAGATAACATGGTCACCTGCTCATCAGATAGGGAAACTGAGGCAGGACAGGTCACAGCCCTGAAGATCTGCTCAGAGAGCGTGTTTGGGCTCTGAAGACCCCTGTGCTTAAAAAAAGGCTCTGCACCCCATTCCCCTGGGTGTGGCAGTTGCAGAGAGGAAAGTTGCAGCAAGTCCAGTGGCTTCTGGCTCCAGGTGGAGTTTGTCCTGACGGCGGCCCTGTCCCTGGCTCCGCTGCACCTGGGCCCAGCTGCGGGGGGCGCAGCCGACGTGCAGATGCCTCTCAGTACGTGAGAGATGCCGTGCCCAGCTGGTTCGTGCCTAGGGTGGTCCTCTAGGGCCGGCACCATCCCTGTAGGAAACAGCAGCAGGGAGGAGCCAAAAGTGAGGCGCTGAGGCCCCTGCTTCTTTACCCCGGGGCCGAGAAGTCCATTACTGTGAGTGCTACGTGGGGTAGGGGTGGCATCTTTGACGCTGTGGACCCTGTGGGCAGCCTGGTGTCCGCGCCCTAGGACGCAGAGCCCAGCGAGTCCGAGTGCAGCGTGACGTAGCCCGAGGACTCAGAGGGCGAGCTCAGGAAGCTACTGGTGCTGCCGCCAGCGATCGCCTCGTGCAGGCCTCCGGGTTCGCCCCACGATGCGCTCAGGCCAGTCTGCAGCGGGGCGAAGTGCGCACGCGCGCATTGGCGCGGGCCGGGGCTGCGCCGCGCGCCGGGGCCGCCAGGGGGCGTGGAGGCGTGGCCTGGTGGTGCGGGAGCCGGGAATGAGGGGACGTGGCCGGGCGGCGCGGTGGCGGCGGCGGCGGGCGGACGGCGCAGGGCGTGGGGCTCACGCTCGAAGGCGGTCAGCGCGAAGGAGTCGGGCAGCAGCGAGGCCGAGGCGGAGCGCGCGCCGGGCCCCGGGGGGCGGCGGCGTGGGGGGCCGGGGGGCGAGTCGCGGGCGTGGCGTGGTGGGCCGTCCGGGGCCGGCAGCGACAGCAGGCTCTCGGCCGAACGGCGGCGCGCGCGGAATGGGGGCGCATCCTCGGCGAAGGCGCGCAGGCTGCCGCGGCGCCCGAGGGCCGGCATGAGCCGCGCCTGCGCCGCCAGGTCCTCGCCGGAGCCCCAGCGCTGTGGCAGGGCCCACGCGTCCGTGTCGTCGCGCGAGGAGCGCCGCGTGGGCGGGACCTGCGAGGATGCGGCGGGCTTTAGCCGGGGCTGCGCTGCGGAGAGGCCGGGGCGGTCTGCGGGTCGGGGGCCAGCGCAACCTGCTCGGAGCTGTGAGACGTGGGGCGGGTGACACGATGTCAGGGTTAACCTTGGTGAGGTCAATGATCAGCTTAAGAAACGGACAGAGGAATCAGGAAAGCACACTGCTATACGTGCGTGGTGGGCCGTGCAGGCATGACCCTGGGTACCGTATCTCATCTCTAGCTCGGCACTATTCCCCTGTTCTGCTTACTGGCCACCACAAATTGAGCGCCTTGGATCCATTATGATGCTCCCATGTTGGAGCCGCTGAACCATGGACTGAACCCCTGAAACTGAGTCAAATTAAACCTCTCGGTTTTTTTGGCTGTGGTGTCAAGGACAGGAAAGTTGTGTAACATACAGTATTTCTGAGCCTCCATTGTTTGAAACTTGAATGGGTTTGGGAGAGAAAACTCCTTGGGATATAAAGGCAGAAGGAAACACCAGAGCACAGGGAACATAAGGGGAGTCCCACTTGTGACTTCTAGCATCCCAGTGTGCTGCCCGGGGCCGCCACCCACCACGTGCATGGCCACACCTTGCCCTGTCCCTACCTGCAGGTACTTCATCTTGTCCTCCTGTAGGGGCCGCAGTGGGTAGAGATGGGGCATGCCCCCCTCCAGGGCAGAGAGCTCATATTTGGTCATCCTGTCCAGGGCCACAAAGTCACCTCCATAGCCATACTCCAGGGAGCGCTCCAGCACCAGGTCCGGAGGGATGCCACCCTCCAGGCTGGTCTCTGCAGGGACAGAGGTGTGGAGCCTTAGGTGCAGGCAGGAGGTACTCCCCAGGGATACACATAAGGCAGGGGCCTGGTCAGCTGAAAAGGGCGACCCAGGTCCAGGTACTGCTATGTAGTCAGGCTGGCCTTGCATTCACTGTGTAGCCCTGCCTCAGCGTCCCTTGTGCTGGGATTACAGAATGTGCCACCATGCCCACCAGGTCTAGAACGTACTTTCCTCATCTAGGATATAGGGTGGGACCTGGGAGCTTTCTGAGACTAAATATACATCCAGAGGCTGGCAGTGCCTGGCATACAGCAAGACAGTTTAGAGTTGTGGCATTACTGCCCAAGCCCCTGTGACATTTCACTGGGGTCTCTAAGGTCAGAGGTCAGGGTGAGCCTGGAACCCAGTGGACTCCATCAGTCTAGTACCCATAGCCACACAGACACTGAATCAACTGGACGTCCCTCAGGGCAGCCAGGCAGGATTGGAGGATGCCTCTGGGCCGCCCAGATCAGGTAAGATGCAGGGGGTGTTTAGCCTTCAAGAACGGGGTTGTCTAATTGCCACGGGGTGGTCTCTGGACCTTGCCCAGATGCCAGTTTGCAGGGTCCACCCTCAGACCATCCTCACCATCATCTGAGTCCTCGTCATTGGCCATGAGGGCCATGCACTTCTCCCAGACAGCCTTGAGGTCAGCCCGGTAGCGGTCACAGGCCCAGAGGAACACAGGCAGCAGCAGGGCCTGGGTCACGGAGCACCACAGCATGCACAGCACCATCCAGGGTGCCGAGGCATTGGCCCGCAGGCTGCTGAAACTCACCACCTGCGGGCACAGAGCGTAGCCTGACTGGTGGAACTCCACTGCCTGCCTGCATGGTGTTCCACAGCCCACCAGGCGGAGCAGGTGGCAGCGAGGACAGAGATCTTGGCCCTTGTGGAGGGAGCATGGTGTGCCAGGGGACTCCCTCCCTCCCAGGTGCTGCCCAGCTGTGCCCATCTCCCGTGCTGCTGCCCTTGGGACTCCCCGTGGAGAGCACTGGGTGAAGGGCCAGGCCTCAGGGCCACGCTTCCTGCCAACACCCTGCTCCTCCCCGGCCAGGGGCCTCAACCTTGGCCACCTCAGAGGGTCCAGGGCTCAAACCCCCGGGGAGATTCCCAGGACAGAGGGTTCAGCCGGGTGGCCTCTGGGGAAGGAAAGATTCCAGGTCCTGTTTGTAACAGGCCAGAGATGGGGAGTGGGCTCCCCCGGGGCACCCTGCTTCATGCTCGGGAGAGAAGCTAGGGCAGCCCCAGCCCCTTCCCTCTGGCAGCACTGGGACAGGAGATGCCAGCCTCACTGTACACAAAAGGACCCTGCAGCCGGGGGTCCATGGTGGCCCAGCTGTGACACTGCCACTCCCCACCCCACGCCCCCTCAGTCTTTCCTGCTGCTTGGATAACTGCTCTGGAGCTAAGCCCGGCCAAGGTTCAGTTGCTGAGCCCAGACTTCATTCTGGGGCCAGCACAGTGCTAGCTGCACAGAGAGGATCCCAGCCAGTCCCACTGCCTGACAGTCCCCAGCTCTTAAGACTAAGACTAACCTCCCGGAGAATGTTCAGGACGTTCCCTGTCCCCGCGCAGCGCCCTCCTGCCCACCCCTCTTCCTGGGCAGAGGACGCACGACCCTGTCCCCCAGGGAGGGGAGGAAGTGCCGCTGCAGCTGGCAGGAAGACCACCAGAGGTGCAGGCAATGCCCACCATGGGCACTGTCCCGGCTCTAGCTCGAGCTCCCCAAGGGACTCACGCACTCCTAGGCGGGGATTTGGAAGGCGGTCGGATCAGAGGCAGGATAGCTGGCTGCCGGGAGGAGGGAAGTCCCTGGGGGTGGCCTGGGAGGGTTTAGGTTCCTGCTCTGCTCCTTCCTGCTCCCTGCTTCCTGTTCTCCATGCCACGAGCAGCTTTCCCTCCCCCACAGCTCTCTGCTGTGCTGCCCTGCCTTGGACTCAGTGGAGTATGGACTGAAACCTCCCCAAACTGGGCTGAGACAGACCCTGCCTTCTTTAGGTTTCGGGTGTTGGGTATTGTGGCTCGGGGACGAGGAAGGTGACTGAGACAGCTGGCTTGACTTTAGGGTGCCACAGACCTCTCTGGCCCTCACTCTCCAGATGTGTAAGATGGGGGTGACACTGCCCGACACCCAGCCCCCAGGCTGCCCCAGAGCCCTCCCCCAGACCCCCACCCAACACCCTCACCCACCAGCACAGGGAAGCCCATGAAGCAGTCGTAGATGACCACGATGGTGGCCACCAGGCCCGTAATCTGCAGCGAGGTCTTGGCCGACTCAGAGCCGTCGATGGAGGAGCGGCGCTTGCCCTGGGCATCCTCCACCACGATGGTGGGCACGGTGAAGGTGCGGTGGTCGGCCTGGTGCCCGCCCTGCACAGCCAGCGTCTGGAAGAGGGCGATGGCCGTGCACACCACGCCCATGGCCACGCTGCCGCCCACCAGCAGTAAGAAGCAGACCCCAAAGCCCAGGCCGATCTCAGCCACAATGAAGCGGCAGCCATGGGTGTAGAAGCGCTGGCTGGTGTCGTGCCAGCCGACGGCGGGCAGGGCCGACAGGACGAAGGACACCATCCAGATGCCCATGACTGTGTGCACTGCCTGCTTCTTGGCGTTGCTCAGCCTGGTGTGGGGCAGGACAGAGGGACCTGGTGTCACTTAGGCTGCCGGCCCAGGCCTCCTGGGATCTGCAGAGGGCTCCTCCCCACCACCCAAACAGCATAGTCCTGGCACAGCCAGCGTGGCGGGGTCTTGTCCTTCACGGAACATTCACGCACACTGTCACACGGCCCTGTCACCAGGCATTTTAGGGGGGTGGTTGAGACAGGGTCTCACTTTGTAGTTCAGGCTGCGTCAGACTCACTAATTGTCCTGTTTCAGCCTCCAGAGTGCTGGGATGACAGGTGAGCCCCACCAAGCCTGGAGCAGGCTTTTCTGCACTGGACATCTGTGTGTATTCTCGCACACTTCTGTGTGGAGCAGCCCAGCACCACCCCTCCTGAGCCTCCCAGCCCACCCCTGCACGGAAGGCACAGGCGTGGCATAACCACAGGGGCCGTCAGGTGTGCCCCAGGTAGGACCTCCTGCCATGCCCCCGCAACCCTCCTGCACGTGCGCATGCACTCACCGGTAGTTGACTGGCCAGCGGACCATCCACATGCGATGGTAGGAGAGGGAGGTGACGGAGAAGCAGGTGGCCAGGGTGAGGGTGTAGAAGGTAGACACGAAGACCTTGCAGAGGCCCTCGTTCCACTCGTAGTCGGGCCGCTGCCGCCGCAGCTGCACCACGGCGTAGGTGGCGATGGGCACCGCCACGTTGAGCATGTGGGTGGCCGCGAGCGTGCACAGCAGGAACTCCAGGGGCTTCCACTTCTTCTGCTTGGCACCCACGCTGAGGATGCCCCAGGCGTTGGCCAGCAGGGAGAGGCCCCCGCATGCCAGCCAGCCCACGGCACTGCCAGGCAGCCGCCGCTCGTCACCCATGGTACCGACGGGGACGGGCAGGCGGCCGAGGCATCCTCCTCGGGGCCGTGCCTCGTCACGGAGCGGCAGCCTCTGGAGGCGGTGGTTCGGGGACACCAGGGACCACGGGCAGCTGGGGAGGAGGGCGCGAGCACTCAGTGAGTCCCTCTGAATACAGCACCGGAAACTCGCGCTGCAGGGGTGGGCGGTGGACAGGCCCTGGGCATCACTTCCTGTGTGGTCCTGCTGTCCCCCGGCTACCCATGGGGCCTCCTGTCCATGACCTTAGCACCCTTCACGGGGTGCCCGCTCCTGATCCCGGCTTTCGTCCCCCCTCCTGCACCCTCATGCCAGGCAGGCCCAGGCCTGGCTGGATACTGTTGTGGGTTTCTTGGTTTTTTTCCTGCAGGGCTGATGACCCCAGGGCCTTGCACGTGCTCAGTGAGCACTCTACCACCAGCTGCACCCCAGCCCTTTTATTTTTTGAGACAGGGTCTCACTAAGTTGCCCACTTTGGGCTTGAACTTCTGATCCTCCTGTCTCAGTCTCCCAGACAGATGGACTACAGGTGTGTGGCTGGCCAGATGGACACTTCAGCCTCACATGTGCCCTGGGCCTGTCCCTCAACAAAGCCTCCCAAGATCGGATACTCCAGACTCCTCGCAGAGTCCACACCAGGCCTCTCCAGCGGATGCCGCAGGGGTCTTGGCCTTCACTGACCCCACCTCACTTGGCCAGACGAGGCCGGGCTGGGGAGGATGCAGTCCCCAAACCTCTCTTCCCCTTTCCAGACTGCCACCCTCACGCCTCTCTGGGAGGGCACCGTCTGCTTTGTGTGGTCACAGGGTCCCCACACGGCCCGGGCACGGCGACCCTGTCACTGTGTCTTCCTCTATAACGGCACTGTCACGCTTCTGCTACAGGGGAGCTGGGTGGGCAGAACCCACATTTCTAAAGTGAGGACCGTGCCATGGGTGGCCCCGGGCAGCAGGGGCCAGGACATAGCCTGGGGCCCAGAGCTTGACACCCCTCCCCCCACCACAGGAGAGGCCAACGCCTTCAGATGTGAGCTGGGGTCACAGACCGCTGGGCAGGGGCACACTCTGGGGAAGGCGCCCACTCTGCTGGCGGGCTGGGTGGCAGGCCCTTCACGGGACACGGCTAAGTGAGGGCCGCTGCTGCTCTGATGACAGGTACTTGGCCCCTCTCATTCTGTCTCACAGATAGATGCCCCTGCCGTGCACTCCAACATTCTCAGTGCCCACCACCAGGCACAGCCCCAGGGTCCCCCAGGACGCAGTGGCTCCAGCTGGGAATACAGCAAACCCCCCAACTCCTGGGCAGGGACAGGGATGCAGGCCACCAGCTGGGAGGCAGCCCTGCTCATCCTGTCTGGAGTTCTGTTCATCTGCCCACCCCGGGGACACTCAGGGACCCCCATCCAGGGCCCTGAGCCAGGGAGGACTCAGGCTGCACACAGTAAGCGCTTGGTAAGAGCCTGCCAAGGCCCAAGACCCGAAACATGGAGGTGTGGGTGAGCTCGGACCTCGGGTGGACACACGTTCACCCAGACCAGGGCCTGGACAGCGTGGCCTCAGGGAGGGGTGCACACGGGGCCTGGGCAGCCTGTGGTGAGCTGGCAGCCTGCGGGTAGAGCACAGGCAGAGGCCGAAGAGCCCAGTGACCTCCGCAGTACCAAACAGGAAACCGGGCCCAGCATGCACCTGGTGACCAGCAGCAGTGTGGGAGGCTCTGGTCACCCCTGTGACCTCGGCCTGGGCCCGCCCACCTGGTCCTGTGTTCAGCAGTGGTGCCAGGGGCAGGGGAGAGCACCCCGGGCTGCCCCCAGCACGACACTGCCCAGTGCCAGCTCTTGCCCTGGTCTGGTCCAGTGCAGCCTCACTGCAGGACAGGGAGATGGAGGAACCAACTTCCTGTGGACAGGCCCACTCCTCACGCCTGTCTCTGGCAATGTTGTGTGAGGGAGTCTCCTGCTGTGCCTATTTTATTTACTTTTATTTATTTGAGACAGGGTCCAACGCTAGCCTTGAACTTGTAGCAGTGCCCCTGCCTCAGCCTCCCAACTCCCGGGATTACAGACCTGTGCTACCACGCCTGGCCCCCACACTCATTTTAAAGGTGATCCGGGGTAAAACCATTTGCTTGCACCATGATGTGCCTGAGCCAGTACCCAGATTTATGCTGGCCTCCCACACGCCTCTTGGCCTCTCCAACTCTGAAGTGTTCAGGAACAAAGCATTTCCCCTTCCTAGAAGTGAGAGGTCTCCCTGAGCCTTGTCCCCGCAGGGCAGAGCCTGCTGTCTGGGGACACAGCAGCTGCGGGCGGCAGGAAAGACTCAGGGCCAGGTCAGGGCCGGGCTCTCCCTACACTGTGGTCTGGGTTGGGGTTGATGCCAGGTCTCCAGGTGCTGCATGACCGGGACTGGCCATGGAACAGCGTGTCCCTCTGCCTCCAGGCTGTACGGTAGATGCACCATCACATGCCTCCTGGTTCCGATTCTTGGGGACCAGCAGACAGCGGGAGCCAGTGGGGCCGGCAGTCACACACCCGCCCCCGCCCGCATCGCGCTCCCCGCATCCAGGAAGTATTTCCAGGACGAGGGCCCCACCTCCCCGCCGGCCAGGGACGCGCAGTACGCCCGTCCCACCGAGGGGTCCACAGTAGGTGCGACCGTCCCAGGACCCCCCCAGGCCCTAGGCCGCCCCTCAAAAGGGGCTGCGGGCGGGCCAGACCGTGACGTCATGGCCCCAGGCCAAGGAGGCCATGCTCCCCAAGGCTCCATTACACAACAAAGGGGACCCAGAACTTGAAAGGATTCCCCGGGCTCAGGGTGCGCCCGGCTAGCGCCCCCAAGCTGCTCCCGCCCGCGCTGCGCCATGGTCTACCGGTTCGAGTCCGGCCGCGCCCCCAACCCCACTTCGCTGCCCCGGCATCCCCACCCTAGAAGGTGTGCCCCGCCTGCCCGTCCCCCGCGGGTCGCAGCAACCCCGGAGCGCGTCCGGGCGGCCGAATCCTGGTGGGGCTGTGTCCCGGGCATCCACAGGCTTGCGCTGGGCAGGGGCGCGCTCAGGACGGCGAGGCTGCCGCCTTCCCATATCCCTGCAAGCCACCGGGCCAGAGCACCGAGGGAGGCGCGGGCTCCGGGGAAGTTGCCCCGAAGGTCCCCAAGTTGGGCGGGATGGAGGGGTGTCCAGCCCTCAGGGGCCCAGCGTCCCCGGTGGGACCGCGCGTCCACGCGGCGCCCCCGCCCCCGTATCCCCGGCCCACCGCCCGGGTCAGGCCGGCCGCGCTCACCCTGCATTCGGGCGCCCGGGGCTCTCGCTCGCTGCTCCTGCCTCCGGCTGCGGCGCCCGCGGCCCCGAGCCGAGCGCGGGGCGCAAGAGGCCGTGGGCGTGGCGGGCGCGCGGGCGGGCGCGGGGGAGGCTGGGGCATCCCGGCTGCACCCACCAAGGGCCGGAGCGCGGGGTCCTCTCCTCGCTTGGCCCGCGCCCCTCCCTCCCGCGGCGCTGAGCTGCGCTGCGCCGAGCGGGCTGCGCGGGCGGCCGGGGGCGGGGGGCCAGGGCGCATGTCTCCCGCGCTCCGCGCCGCCCCGCGCCCCGCGCCCCGCCCCCGCGCGCTCGCAGCGGCTGCAGCCGTCCACCCGGCCGTCCGCGCTGCCCCGCCCCGCCCCCGGCCCGCCGCGATGTGCAACCCCGGGGCGGCGCCGCCTGCAGCCCTCGCTCCGAGCTTGGGCCGGCGCAAGCTCTCCAAGCCTCCGAGCCGGGGTGGGGGGGTGGGTGTGGGTTCAGGGATGGGGTCCCTGAAGAAGCCATTTCTGCAGTGAGCCCTGGGGAGTTGCTCGGTCAGGTGCCGGGGCAGCGAGAGGCAAGGTGGGCCAGTGGGGGGATCTCCAGTGTGTTCTGGGCCTTGGAGGCCACCGAGGGTTGCCAAGTGGCTGCCCCTCTCTCACGGGCTCAGAAATGTCCTCTGATCCTCCCATCCCCAGTCTTGTCGCTGGGAGGGGCCAGGGTCTGGAGCCCCCCTACCTCCGCAGCCCCTCCCCTTAGCATACCTGCTGGGCCGGCCCTGCCACCTATAGCGGGACTTCAGCTGGTCCTGTCCTGCCCCTGACCACACACGCCGATAGGCGCAGAGCCCCGGGGCCACTCGGTTTCGAGGCACACAGTGACCTTTCTGGGCGTGGGGAAGCCTTTCTGGCAGGCAGCCGTGTCTGCAGGAGGGCAGGCGCCTGGCCAGGACGGGACCCAATTCGGCAGCCCAAGCTGCTGCCGGGGCCGCTTGCCCGTCGGCAGGGCTGCCCAGAACCCACCTGGCCTCTCCCCACCCCCACCCCCACCCCCACCTCTGAGCAGTAAAGCTTTAGGGGATTTGGGGTGGGCCGAGATGGAAGGAAAGGTTTGTAGGAAAGGTTAGTGGTTCCTCACTAACACCCAGGGCCAGGGATGGGCAGGGCCTCTCCTCCGAGCCCCACTGCTCTTGGGGTGACCGAGAGCCTCAGGGGACAGGCTGGCACCCCACCAGGCAGCCCTGGCTAGGAACAGATGGCAGCAGGGGAGGCTGCGTATTGAGGCCGTAATCGAAGGTGGCGTTCCTTCGTTTTGGTGCTGGGGATCAAGCCCAGGCCAGCCAGTGTACTGAGCATGCGCCACACCCCAGCCCGTGTGGCATCTGCCTCGCCCCGTGGCAGGAGGGCCAGGTCATGGGAGGAAGGCCGGCGGCTATCTCCCTGCCGTCAGCCTGGCTCGACTCCGGATGCTGCCTTGGCAGTGCCCTGCCCCGTGGGGGCCCTGGGAAGCCTGCCAGGCCCTGGCTTACCTGGTGGTGTGCTGCGCTGTGTCTGATGCTAAGCGTACTGCGTGTCTGTGCCCGGGTTTTAGGTATCTGGCTCTCCCAGAGCCACACGGATGAGTGACCAAGCAGGACCAAACTAGGGAGTCAGATGTCAGGACTTAGGAAGAATGTGGACACTTCATGGCCCTGCCAGGGGTGAAGCCCAGCCAGCCTCCAGGGCGCAGAGGGCTATGGGGTGCTGTGGCTTCATGTGGCCAAGTTTGTTCCCGCCCCCTGCTCCCAGGCAGGAAGTAACCCCATCAGCAGGGACAGGGCCCCAGACAGATTCCGAAGTTCTTGGCGGGTGTTTCTGCACATCTGGAGCAAAGCGCTCTTTCCGGGGGCCCGAGGGAGCCTTGCATGAGGCTGCAGCTGTTGGCAGACGGCTCTTGCAGGCCGAGGGGCAGATGTGCGGGCCTCAAGGACAGCTGAGGCGCCACCTCTGGGTGCGCTTGGGTGGGTGGGGTGGGATGCCGGCCCCTGCAGAGGTCTGGGCAGCTTATTTCTCTCAAAGCTGCTGGTCTAGATGCACACACAAACCCTGACACACACCCACAGACCCTTACACCACGCGTGCACACACACTGCCACACACAGCTACAGGGATGTGTGCATGGCCTTGCACCATACATGTGCACGTATGCAGAAGCATCAGTACACACACAGCTCACACCATGCGCACATGCATACACATAGTGACAGCATCACAGTGGCCCTCAGACCTGCACCCCAAAAGTGCGAGCAGCTGGGGTGTCAGATGCAGGGGTCCAGGCACACCAAGCGTATCCTGGACCTGGTGGCACGGGTTCTGCAAGCAGTGTTTAGGGGATGCAGGGTCCTGAGTACCCCGTGGCCCCGAGTTCCCTCAGTGCTCCAGATGTCAGCTGCCTCCGAGGTGCAGGAAGCAGTCGGGACCTCCAGGGCCTCACAGGACACGGCATCCTCCGCAGCTGGCAGGTCTTCAGCCATACCAGAACCAGTGCTGTGTGCCCACAGGGCAGGGATGGGGTGCTGATGCCGCCCATGGGTACCCGAATGCCCCATGGGGGAGCGTACCCCCACCCCCAGACAAAGCACACGCAGGCCTCACAGGTGCAGCTGAATGGCAGCTTTATTAGTGTGCTGGGCTCGTGACATACCTTCCACGGGGCCCCAGGGCGCCTCCGGCGTGTGGGACAATACTGTGAGGTCTATACTGGAAGGGTATAAATAAAGCTTTGCTGCACAGGTGCTCAGGACAGGGCGCAGGTTAACACTGTCACACGGATACTTCACACGACACCAGCTCGCAGTGGGCAGTGGGGTTTTGGCCAGGGGGGTGACGGACTGGACACGGGGCTGTCACCGCAGCTGCTCAGGCCCCGCGGAGGAGGTGTCTAGGGCTGAGGCTCTGCCTGGCCCTGCCGCTTCGCCTTCATCTGCAGGTATCGCCCTTTGCCTTCCTCGAAGCGCCTCTTCTCGTCCTCGGTCTCGGGCTGTGGACCACACAGAGAAGGGGGGTGAGGTGTGGCAGGGCCCAGGGGCAGCAGTATGACCTGGCTGCGCCCAACTGCACCCAACCCACGGCGGGTCTGCTTGGCAGACATGGGCAGAGCCCTTGTGTGGAAGTCTAAACCCAGTGTCCCTGCGCAGTGAACTTCTGTTGAAACGGCACTTAAACCAGATGCCCACACCTGTAATTCCAGCAGTTGGGAGGCTGAGGCAGGAGAATCGCCATGAGTTTAAGGTCAGCCTGGGCTACACAGTAAGATCAAGACCAGTGTAAACTACACAGCAAGACACTGTCTCAAGAAATAGAGGGAGGTAGGGAGAAGGCAGGCAGGCAAGCTGGGCGCTCGATGCTGAAACGCTAGGGCAGGCTGACGCCTGGGCAGGTGTGTGGAGAGGGAGGACGGACAGACCCAGCATCCGCTCCCCTCCCAGTCAAAGCCAGCTGCCTGCCGTCTCTGCACCAGAGTGCTGGCTGTGACCTTGAGGCCACTACCCTGTGTCAGCACCATCAGGGGCTGCTCTGCAGGGAAGGAGCCCTGTCACCCAGCCCTGGCCATGTGGACACGCAGGAAGTGGCACCTTGGACTGAGGCGTCCCTTACTGCTGCCTCCATCCTGAGCAACTTGAGGGGCTGCACCCCGCTGACTGGCGGGACTCGGCCCAGGCGGGCGGTCCTGGTGTGTGCCTGCTGGCCTGGAGGAGCCAGGAAGGGCACCGCCTCTGCTCTCAGGACAGCCTGGCTTGGCTGGGACCTCCTGGGCAGTTGCCACAGCAGCAGCCGCATTAGGTGGTCACTGTTTTTCTTTTTTGAGACAGGTCCCACTGTGCAGTCCAGGCTGGTCTTGAACTCATGGCAGTCCTCCTGCCTCGGCCTCCTCTGCAGTGGGGTCACTTGTGTGTCTACCACGCCCCACTGTGAAGTTGCACCTGGCACTGCCGCAGCTGGGGTTCAGGTCTATGTGCTGTGCTGAGTCCCCGAGAAGCCATTTCCGTGCGACATTCTGAGGGTGCGGGAAGCCACGGAGCAGGGGCAGGTGCCCTTCATCACGGCGACGCCGGGCCCTGGCAGCTATTTTTAGGACTGTGTGTTTAGCAGACAAACGGAATCTCACTCAGCAAGAGAACCATGGGGCTGAGGACACAATGTCAAGTCACGCCAAAGGTCCTTCCCCAGCCTCTCCGGAAGTGCTCGATAAATGTCACCAGGTGGAAACCTTCCCGGCCTCATCGGCTCCCAGCCAATAGGCCTCGAGGGTATTTACAGGCGCAGGGCAAGCCCCCTGGGGCTCAGGCCCTGTTTGAAGAGCCTCCAGGGCAACACATGAAAATGCAGGCTTTTCTGAGACCAGCCCTGAAGAAGCCCCCCCTAACCCGCCGCTCCAGTTTCATCACCGGCTGATGATTTAAAAATAAAATTCTGAGGTTAGAATTTGACTTGAAATAGGGAAGGAAAAAGAAAAGTTCTGCCTTGGTGTCAGTGGCGTGCAATATCCCTGGGCTTCCTGGGGCTGCAGGCTCAGGGCCCGGTCTGGCGGCTGCTGCTGGGCCCCGTGGAGCGCCCCATACCCGGCGGGTCGCAGGCAGGCAAGGGTGCTACATGGGGGCTGCTCACGCCTCTATGAGCACAGGAACCACCCCGAGGCTGTCACCGCTGGGTCTGCTCCAGGCTGGCCAGGGTTGGGCTGAGGCTCAATTCTACCAGTGTGATGCTGCAGGCGTGGCCACGCCCTGTGCCTTCTGCACCAGAAGTAGCCAGGGTGCCAGGTCAAGGTGGGTGCCCAGCTGGATAGCAGGGCCTTGCTTGGTGTGGCTGAGGAGAGCCCCTGGCTCCTGTCCACCCCTCAGTGGCACCCACTGGGCAGAGCAAGCACTACGCAGCTGAGAAGCAGCGAGGCAGGTCCTCATGGAGTGGGACACTGGGTTTTTGGGCTGTGGGCCAGCTGGGGGCAGCATGGGGGACAGCACAAGGCTGGGAGCAGGAGAATGAGGGAGGCTGAGGCAGGCTGGACACGTATGGGTCCCCCTGGCCCACCACCCTGAGCCCTCTCTGCTGGCGGCTGCCCCAGGGAGTGAAGCAGGCAGGGGACCTGGACAGAGGAAACCATCCCCAGCAAGGTCGCAGGTAGGGCCCGGACGGCGGCCAGGCGAGGGTGGGCAGCCCGCGCCCGTGGAGCTGACTTCTACCTGGCACTCATGGGGACATGTAGATGGGGTCACCAGGCAGGTGCCTGGTCCCCAAGTGCCGGGGATGCGATCCCAGACGGGGCGGACAGGAGCTGTCACGAGTGCAGGGATGACGCACCCAGGTGGGGGGCTGAAGGGCTGCACGCAGGGGGCGCTCTGGTCCTCTCCCCCGATGACACGTGTTCCCGCTCTACCTGCACCATCACCACCCACTGCCATCCTGCAGCAGCGAGGGGGGTCTCGGTACCCTTGGGGGCTCCTGTTTCCACCCCCCCACACCCACTCCAAGGCCAGACGGCCCGGGCTCCACCAAACACACTCTGGCGTAAGGATCTGCAGTCTCAAAGTAAAATCTACCGAAGGTAATTCACACTGTCCCCAACGGCTCCGGCCGGGGCCCCCGCTAAGGAAGGCTGTTTGTCCTGGTATTGGCCGAGTGGCTTGGCCACCATAGGCTGGCCCCACACGCTCTCCACTCTGGCCTTGACAGCTGGGCCACGGTGGGACAGAACCCAGGCCTGAGTGCTCCCAGTCGGGGCGCAGGACTGCCGCCACCCCTGCTTTTTGTTTGGCTCAGTCCTGGGCACAGCTGGCTTCCCATCACTGCCACCTACCAAGCTCACGGGCTTGAGAGGAGCAAATCCCCTAAAGTGGCCACAGGGGAGGTCGCAGGGGGGCCCCCATGGTTACCACCTGTGACCATTTGGTGACATTCAGAATAGGCAGATCTTAGTGACAGACAGAGAGCTGGGGCATGGAGGGACTGGGGGACCAGTGACAGTTAAGAGTGCAGTATTTCTCCTTGGGTGACAAAAATGGGCTAAAATAGATTGTGGTCAGAGATGCACAACTCTGAAGTCTAAAAACCACTGAGCTGTACAGTGCACAATTATATCTCAATAAAGTCGTTCACAAATCACCCAGCGCGGAGGCGTGCTCTCCTGATGGATCACAGGAAGTGGCACCAGGGTCTCGGTGGCACACACCGCCCCCCTGCTGAACCGTGGGCAGCGGGTGCAGGAAACCACTGCTGGGCTAACCCAAACACCTTTCCTCCCAGTGACCAATCGTGACTCACTTGGGGGATCCCTAAGTGTCACTCTGTCCTGTGGGGAAGGACATGGGGACACCACAGGGGCCCTCATCAGGGCTGAGGTGCGGGCAGAGCCTGGCGCAGATCCTAGGAGACGGGTGGGGGTGCATGGAGTGGGCCTCGCTCACCCCGCGTCCTGTCCCGACCCGGTCCTCACGTGAGCTGTGCTAAGGCACCAGGCTCCTGACTTCCTCCGTCAGGCCTGGCATGCACTCCTGTCATGCCTCAGCTGCTGACAGGCCACCAAGCAGTCCACAACGCGTGCGTCCAAGGCCCTGAGCACTCCTGTCATCCGGTCGGCCCCCACAGGGCCAGGGAGGTCACGGGCTGGAGTGTGGGAATCTAGCACTCGGTCAGGCCCGGCTTCGGGCTGCTCTGATGCTGCATGTGGCGGGGTCGCCCGGAGAGCGTGGCCAGGGCTTTGCAAAGGTCCAGAAACCAGGAGTAGCTGACGCTCTTCTCCTGTCTCCGGGGACGGTGGCATGTGCGGGGTGTTCCAGGCTTGGAGACAGTGCGGGCAGGCCTAGGGGGCTGACTTCCGCCTCGCTGGCCTCGACTGCAGATCTCGCAGCCGACTTGTGTGCCACCATCCCAGGTCCCCTGGGCGGCAATGTGCCAGGCGGCCGAGCTCACCCCGGGGAGGCAGCAGCGCCTGCACCAGGGTCTGCCACAGGCCCGGAGCTGGGAGCAGCAGCTCTCGTGGCCACGTGACGGAGGGCACCATCACATCCCCGAGGGCCTGGGGCCGGCAGCACCAAACAGACGGCCCCCGTGCACGGCCCCTGCCCACGGCACAGCTGCCTGCCTCGCAGCCTGGCCCCCTCCGCCCGCAAAGGAAATAAACACAGACGGCGGAGCTGGCTGTCGCCGTCTTCCCGGAGGCTGGGTGGTGGGGAGGAAGAGAAAACTTCCCCTGGGGAATCCAATGTGTCTTTTGCAGCCCTGAGGCTGTCGGCTGGGAGGCGGGCTGGCGGGCAGCCTCAGGGGCAAGGGCAGCCCTCTGGGGTGCCTGTTACACATGGCAGGGGCTACAGCCATTACCAAGAAGACCACAGCAAGGCACACCACTCGGGGTCCCCTGGCCCCAGCTAAAGCCCGGGGTGTGCATCTCACGTTCCTAGGCCCGGTTCCGTCACCGTGAAGAGGGACTCAGAGAGGTGACCCTGTGAAGTTTCCTGTGGTGCACAGCACATGTGATCTTGTAACTTGTGCATCTGTGCGGTGATCTTGTCCTCAAGAATGACTTTAGATGCCAGGTGCCCTCCAGGGAGCTGGTGGCTGTTCCAAGGATGTGCTCTGTGTCTGGGAGGACAGCCACATGGCCCCAGGGGTCACCCAAAGGCAGCAGGACCTTCTGGGCATCATGCCTACCCTGGGGACACGGGGCAGCAGGATGAAGGGACCCTGCCTTTTGGTACCCAGGGCTCTGCCTGGCAGGCAGTGCCCAGCTCTGGCCCCTCCTGCCTGGTGGCTCCCGGGCCTCCGCTCTGCAGCTTTCTCCTCCCCGCTCTCTGCACTTCCTGCCAAGTGCCAACTTCTAGGCTCTCTTCCGCCCAAGGGGAAGCCTGTGGCTTTCAAAGCCTCACGCTGCAAACCAAATGTTTTCCATCTGCGTTCTCTGTGCTTTGAGAACACACATTTGGAACGCGGCTTAGAGGACGAGTGACTAAGCTCCACCCGCGGGAGATCAATAGCTTGTCCTTTTTGTGATGAGCACGAGTCTGGTGCGCTGGGGCTTCCAGGAGCGACAGAACAACTTTCGGAGAGGCTGAGGGACACAGACCGCGTGGCGCACCCTCTGCCATGCGCCAGCAGAGGACAAGTGGGGTCTTGATGCGGTCATCAAAGTGAGTAAGATGCCTCTGGTTACTGAGGACATTTGGTACGGCCTGCTGAAAAAAGGCCTCTCGGGGCAGGCCATGGTCAGCCCGGCAGCAGGACCCAGCCTGGGCGGGGCCGGGCCGGCCACTCCTCACTGTGCCCATCTGGACCTCTCGGGCAGCCTCCAGAAGGGGCAGCAGTCTCAGGAATGAGACCACCGTGAGGAGCGCTAACGCCTGGCCAGGGGTCCCTCACCCAGTGGTACCTGCCCAGACTCGAAAGAACATCCTCCCACAAGTGGCCAAGCAATTCCAGGTGGCAGGGCCAAAAGCCGTGGCAGAGGTGGGTCAGTGTGGAGAAGGGTGGAGAGCAGTTAGCTCAGGCCTGGTGGCGGGCACTGGGGTCTCTCCTGCAGACAGGGGCTTGTCAGACCCCACTGGCCCCCCTGGCAGGACACACCTAGCATCTCAGCACTCTGGGAGGCAGAGGCAGGAGGATCACAAGTGTGAGTCCAGTTTAGGCTGCTTAGTGTGTTACTGTCTCAAAAATAAACAAAGGGCTAGGGATGCAGCTCAGTGCAAAGGCCCTGAGTTCAATCCCTAGTGTCATCAAAAATAAAAACAGATTGTAACCACTGCCTGCCAAGTTCTCACCGCCAGTGTGGCCCAGCCAGCCCACATCTCCGTCACGGCCTCAGCCCGTCTGTGCCCTGTGGTCCTTGCTGTGGTCAGGGGCCAGCACTGGGCCTGGGACAGAGGGGTCTTTGTCCAATGAATCAATGACCCAAACAGGGAAGGCTGGACTTCACACGGGCGTGACCTGCACGCCAAAGTCCAGCAGGGGCTTCGCTCCATGAACCCTGCTCCATCTGTCCCCAGCTGGCTCCCCAGGGCGCCGACCCCGAGGGGCTGGCAGGGCCGCCGTGTGGCCAGGAGTGCTGAGACAGGACCACCCACCAAAGCACGCGCCCCGCTGTGGGCAGGGATCCGCGTCAGTGATCCCGTGTGTGCTTCTGCCCCGGGCTGCGTGGCCCTTCACCCTCCGCATCACGCACCGGGTGTACCTGTCCCACTGCAAACCGCAGTCCTGCGGCCCAGTCCTTGCTGGGCTCCTGCTGCTCCCCCGCTCCGCTTCCCCAGGTGGCCCTAGTGGAATGGGAAGCGCTCTCGTCCCCTGCACCTCGTGCAGCTGTCCTCCTGCACCTCAAGGCGGTGGACCATGGGACTGAACAGACCCTGCACGGCAGGGGGGAAGGACAGACGGTGTGCAGCTCTGCAGACCTCGGCAGCCCGCAGGGCAGAGGCAGCTGGGAAAGAACCTGGGCTGCTGAAGGGCTGGCAGGGGCGTGGCCCCCTCTCAGTCCCGCTGACCTGATTCCGGGGGACACAGTGCTCACTGCAAGTCCCCAAGCACCAAGAGAGCGGGCGGCAGGGCAGCTCCAGAGGCGGGCCTTTCCCATCCCAACGCGGACCTCCGGGAAGACGCTGTGAGTCGCTCCCGGTGAGGCTGGTGGATGCGTGGTCCCCAGCCCTCCCGGGACAGGGAGCAGCCTGCGGCCCTTCAGAAACCTGAACTCCAGCTCAGCCAGCAAGTAAGAAACCCTCTGGACTCGCACTGGCACAGGAGGGGACAGAGAGAGAGCACCGGGGCGGCCGAGGGCTTGGGGCAGTGACCATGTTCCGTCCCGGGCAGGTCCACAGGCTGGAGGGGGTCACACAATGCCCAGTGGCTCTTTTGGTCATGACACTCCCTAGGACTGGGCGCACGGGAGGACCCCAAGCCCCTCTGCGCCTGGTGGCTAGGGCTGGGCTGAGGTCCCGGGAGCTGACAGGAATGGAGAGCTTGCCCCGTGCCCTACCTCAGCATAGAGGTGCCAGGGCCTTCGGGCCAGATCACCACTGAAACCAGCTGGCATCAGGGCAGCCCACGGATGGGGGGGGATGGCGCGCAGCAGGCAGGGGCCGAGGTACAGCTGCAACTGCCCAGGCCCTGGCTTGAGCCACATCTGACAAATCCCCAGGGCTCAAGCCCAGAAGGACCACCTCAGGCCACACCCACAGGGAGCCGCTCTCTGCTGAGGGGAAAGGGGGTCACAGCACTAGAGCTGACCTGCTGGGGGCCCTGGTCGCCCCGTCCTGTCAGAACAGGACAGCCTACCCTAACTCCAGACACCGCATGGACCTGGTGACCCTCACATGCTGAGGGCTTCGCAGCCTGTGACTGGCGCAAGGACCCCAGCACACCTGCCCCGTGCCGGAAGCCACTCGGACCCCTGCGCCCCACCCTTCCAGGATCAGCAACAGCCGGAGTGTCGAGTGGGCCTGGCAGGCACCACCTTCCCAGCCTCGGGGTGGGTGCTGGGCAGACAGGGCCACTGCCACCTTTGGTGCTGCCAGGGACGGCATTTACAGTTGAGGAGACATGGAGGTGACATTCACTGCAGTGGGGGGCGTCTCCCCTGCGCTGTTTCAACCCGGAAGATGCATCGTCACTCCTCGGCCGGTGACCGGGCACCCCGGCTGGAGGGGAGGCCCCAGGACGGGGCGGCTGAGCCAGGCTCGGCCTCCGCTGTGGGTTTGTGCGAGCACACAGCAAGCGTGCAGTGCAGGGACACAGCCTTCTCACACCCAGGATGGGACGCCCACATCCTCTGGCTGATGCCACGGGCCATCCTGGGGTCTCCAGAGCGGTGGGACCCTCATCTAGGACAAGGGGGTACGTGCTGCCCCCTAGGGGCTGGGGAGTCGCCCTGCACCAGTGCACACTCAGTCTGGTTTCCTGGACACAGGAAATACTTCCCACACCCCGCTGGGAAAGGCCGCCCACTGGGGCGCCGTGGGTCCTGTGCCTCACAGGCAGATCCCCCGCAGCCCTCCGTCCCCCCACCCAGAGGGCACGGCCACGCGGAGGCCTGGCACCCACGCCCACAGCCTGGGGGTCCTGCACGGGTGCCAGCCCGCAGCAGCCGGGAACCTGGTGAGCAGGCCCTGCCCGCATCAAATATTCATCAAGAAACCGCGGCACAGAGAGGCTGCGTTCCGTGTCAGCTGGGCCCTGGGGAGGGAGCTAAAAATAGGCAGAGGATGAAGACTTGTTGGCAGAGGGGGCGGGGTGGGGAGCCGAGGGGTAGCACATGCACCCCTGTAGCCACACGCGGCCCACGTGTGCTGTCGGCCGAGGTGCCCGCGCGAGCGGCTGCCACGGAGGCTGGGGTGGGCCGAGCCGCTCTCTCCGGGGAGCGGGGAGCCGGCAGCATCGGCGCCGCCCGCCCTGCCAGCGACTATTTTTAGCGTGTCGGTGGGTCCCAGGGCACCTCCATGAGGAATCAAAGACCATCTTTAATGAGTGAAAAGTAACAGCCCGCATCCACATGACGGCAGCCTCCAGTGAGTCCCCGCTGCTGGGGGACGCGGTGGCCGAGTCCTCCATTCGAGCAGGTGCCGCTCCCCTGCCCCTAGCAGCCCTGCGTGCCCCCGTGCCACCACTGCTAGGGCCGCCGCCCACTCCGACCCTCGGGTCGGCCACACTCTGTACCCCAGGTGAGCCAGCCAGAGTCCGGGGCGAGAAGGGGGCAGGCAGGGCGCTCAGCAGCCAGGATGGGGGACAGCGGCAGGCCTGGGGGAGGCCACGGAGGCGGGCACAGACACCCTCCCTGCCGCCCCTCGGGCTCTTCAGGAGCACAGTCAGGCTTTGCCTCCAGAGGGGCGCAGTGTGGGGCACGGAAGGGTAGGGCAGAGAGGTCTTCCCAGCCACACAGGCCCTAGAGGGCTGGGCAAGGGGCTGCCCCTGCCCACCCGGCTGAAGCCCAGGCTGGCCGTCGGCCCCCGTCTGCCCTCAGCCCCCCACAGGACCATGAGGACCCGGGACCAACCCGACCCAGCGGAGCCCCCAGGCGGGTCCAAGACGAGCAGAGCCGAGGAAGGCAGGGAGGAGGGCGGAGGTGGGGAGCAGAAACGAGCACTGGGGGCAGCTGAGGCACGCTTGCCACCACCTGTATGCTTGGCCTCGGTGGGCCTGAGAGCCTGGGGAGCGGGGGACCCCAGCCCTGGCCGAGAACTGCGCAGACACAGGGTGCAGGGCCGCCGGCAACAGCTGCATCCCGGCCACGGGGAGGCCAGGAGAGTTCCGACGCAGCGCGCTACGGTCAGTCACCCAGCACGACAGCACACACGGAGGCTGCTGGGCGTACGGGCCCACCTTGCCCAAGTGCCCTGCTTCTGTCCCTACCCTGTTTGGTCCCAGAAGTGCCGCCCCTGAGTGAGAAGCACTGGGTCTGGCCCACCAAGGAACGAGCACTGGCCTGAAGGCTGGGGGCCTTGGGTGCTGGCCGGAGGGGACCCTCAGTGTCTGTGAGGAGACACAGGTCACATTCCGGGGCCACGCGGACGGTGCACACCAGGGCACAGACACGCCTGCAGCTCCAAGGTAGAGAAAGCCCAGGGCTCTGGCTTGGACACACAGACCAAGGCCGCCTCAGCAGAAGCAGCCCCTCGGCAGGAGGAGGACAGGGGACCTGAGGCTCCGTCCCCAACTCACTCTGCCACACACATGACCCCTGGGACCCCAGAGGGCGCAGTGTCCGCTCTGCCCGCACGGCCTCCCCACAACGTGGACAGCGCTGCTTCACACGCCCATGCCCGACCTGGAGGGCCGGCCCCGCACGCTCACCACCAGCTGCGGCACGGGCAGCGGTTTGCCCTCCTGGCTCAGCGACACGTAGGTGAAGAAGGCGCTGGCGGCCCGGTAGCGCTTCTGCGAGTTGTCCACCACCGGGTCAGCGTCCACCAGCACCTCGATCTCCATGGACTTGTTGCTCGTGAAGGTCATGCGGCCGGAGATGGTGATGACACAGCCTGTGGGGCACAGGAGCGGACATGAGGGAGCGGGCACTGACTCGGCCTCGGCTGCCAGGCGGGGCCAGAGCAGTGTTACCAAGGACACAGCTAAAGGCGCGAGGTTAGGTGACACAGGCGGCAACGACGATGAGGGTGTTAGACGACAAACTATCAGACGCGCCATTAGTAGCCCACACGTTGTCTCCTTGTGATGTCCTCAGGACCCTGGTGGCCCTCGATGTCACCCGCCAGCTGGGAACCGCCCTGGCAGGGCTCTGGGTGTGAGGGGCCCGGCCGCTGCCAGGACGTGGTCAAACCGGTGACTGCATCTGGTCTTCTCCGTGGCCTTGCTGTGCCCACTGCGCCACGCAGCTGCCCCATCGCACTGCTCAAGCACCCGGAAGAACCTTCCGGGACATCGCATTCCTCTCGCTGGACCGGCTCGGGTCCGTTGGGCTGACCAGGGACCCAGGTCCTTCCTGAGCCGCCTCTGTGCTTCAGCCCACCCCGCCGCACCCCAAGCTCAGGGTCACCACGACTGCTTGTCCCCTCCGCCCCGCTGACACTTTGTCCTCAGAGCTGTCACCAATGGTGCCAGGGCCTCCCCCGAGCCCACTGCTTCCCCAAGCCAGTGTGGTGCCACATGAACACGACAAAACCCGAAGCACCGTCCCCTCGCCCTGGTGGCCCCAGGGCAGCCGCTCTACTTCTCGGGGTCCCGGGCTCACACACTGTGCCCTGGCCACTGCTCTTGGACCCGGAGCTTTTCTTCCGGCCAACCTCTCATCTCAGAGCCCAGCTCTCCCCCGCAAATGGACACCAGAGAACCTCTCTCTCAGTCGCCATGGGAGGGAAGCAACCCCATGCAGAGCTTGGGCCACAGACACCATCGCTGTCACTGTCGATGTCACAGGTCCTGGCTGCATTCAGCGTGGGGTTTTGAGGGTGGGGCTGGCACCTGGCTGACATGACCAGAGTGCCCCACCCCAGCAAGACCCCCTCCACCCACCCACCCACGGCGGCCAGGGGCAGGCACCTGTTCCACAGGGATTGGTGCTGGCGGTGGGGCCCTTTGACACACAATTACTGACATGTTTAGAGACCCTAGGAGAGGGGGAGAGAGAGACAGAGAGAGAGAGAGAGAGAGAGAGAGAGAGAGAGAGAGAGAAAGGGGCAGCGCAGGCTACTCTATGTCAACGATCCAGAATGTTCCACGCCACACTGGACGTCATACTTACGCGCTTCGTGCTGGACACGACCATTTCTGGGAGGGAAGGAAAGAGCCACTGGTGAGTGACAGGTGGCATAGCATGGGCTGTGAGGGGCGGCGTCACCTGCGATCACCTGGACACAGTGACCACACCCCCCCGGGGCCGTGAGCTAGCTGAGGGGTGATCCCAGGGTCTTTAGTGTCTCTCCTCCTGCCCCAAATGCTCAGCAACCATCCCTGTCACTGAGGACCACGAGCCAGAGGTCGCAGCCAGGATGCAGGGACGCCCCTCCCACGGGAGCAAGCCGGCCAAAACTTCCTTGGCTGCCTGCGGGTTGGGCACGGGGGCACTTCTGACACCGGGAGGGCAGTTCCGGGCCTCGGCACACGGCTGAGTTCCAGACGATGACCCTTCCAGAAAATGTGCCCTTCTGCAGTGGCCCAGGAGAGCTCTTCCCCAACACTCACTGCTCCTGGCTTTGTCTATGCTACAGATCCCAAGACACTTCTAACTGGGAATGAGCAGGGCAATCCTCCGAGCCCCAGGACAGACGACAAGCACAGGGTGTGGTGTCAACACAACACTGCCTCTCGTGAGTGGGGACACCCCCAACCACAAGCAAAACCTGAGTCTCGGCCCCTGCTGGAGAACAGTGCCATGGACCACCCGAGCCCTGGGCAGGACACAGCAGGCGCCATGCGGCTGGCCCCGGACTGGGCACCGGCAGGCCCAGTTACCAGGGGACGCAGGGGCTTCCGGGACCTGAGTCTCCAAGCTGGTCCTCAGAGCCCTCACCCTGACCCTCAGTTTCCCCTGCTCGCCCTCAGTGCCTCCGCTGGGCTCCTCCTACACCAGGATTCCTCTCCTGGCTGACACAGCCCTCTGTCCATCTGGCCCAGGGAGCACCAGCCCTCCCGTCACCCTGGAGGGCTGCCGAGCAGACCTGGACCGGGGGCACCTGGGGACACGGGCAGTGGCCTCCTGCAGACCCTGCTCTGCCTTCTTCCCAGCTCGAGTCACACAAAGCTTCAGAGCAGCGCCTGGACCCTGCTACCCTGCCAGGTCCCCGTGCCTGCCTCCCCAGAGGGAGGGGAGGAGGGTCCCCCCAGGCCAAGCACAGTGGGCGAACCCGGGTCTGAACGGCCCACCGTGTTCTGGGCAGCTGAGGGCAGCAGGTGACCCACTCTGACAATTTCCTTCCCAGGGGACCCCACGGGCCTCACTGGACACTCAGCGCTGTGCCCACGGGCACCTTGAGAGCTGGGGTCTCCAGGTGGGAGGGGCAGCGCCTCAGCACAGGGCCCAGCACTCGGGAGCGAGTGACGTCAGCGGCCGGGACACTGGGCGAACCACGAGCCAGCACGGGGTGGCGCAGCAGCAGGGCTGGCAGGTGCCCCACTGTCGCCCCACAGATGGACATCTCTCCTGGGTGGCAGCAGCCAGATTTCAGCTTTGTGCCAGGGATTTGGAAAAGAAAACAAAATAATAAAAAAGCTATTGGCAAGCCTGAGAGGGGCCAAGTGCTCCAAAGTGGAACCGCTCAGCGCCTGCCCTGCAAGGCGCCAGCATGGGGCTCCCCACAGAGGAGTCCCTTCTACACCCTAGCGGTCTCCACACGATGGTGGCTTTCAGCTTCAGGAAACCCCGTGCCATTCCTCACGACACAGGGCCCACCAGATACGCCACTGCTCCCAGGAGGGGCTCTGGCCGGGTCCCCCAAGGGGCGGTGGACCTGGGCTCTGGCTTCCTCCACAACCAGCTGAAGGACGAGACCAGGGGAGGATGCAGGGTGGGCCGGGGACGGTGGTTCGGGGAGCACGGCTGCCTCGGGGTTTTCAGGGGACCTGGGCACAGCTGTGTCAGTCACCCAGAGCCGGATCCAACCCCATCCCGCTCCACTGCTCACATGCGCCTGCGTCACCAGGAGCCCGAAGCCAGGGGGACGCACAGGAGCAGAGGGGAAAGCGCGCTGGTCTAAGGTGACAGCGCCCTGTGCCCCGCGGAACCCAGGACAGATGTCACGGCGCTGCTGCTGACGCTCCCTGACATTACCCCCGCGGGTTCCTCACAGGTGACATTCCTCTAGAAATGACAAACAGGGCGTGACAGGCTGTCGGCCCCAGGGGAACTCGGCCTGGAAGCAGGCCCAACTCTATAAGGCCACTTTGGTCTGCCCCAAATTCCTCATCACCTGAGAGAGCGGCAGCACCCCCATACCCCGTGAGGAGCCACAGTTTCCCCTGGGGTTCTCCAGGCCATGGCTGTGGCAGCCACTCGGGGGGCAGGGACCCTGGTTGAGGGATGGTGCTGTGCCACGCATCGCCATGGCTCGGCCCTGCAGCTCTTGAGCAGGTGCGACAGGGCCAGGCCACCGGCTTTGTGCTGTGAACCCTCCCTCAGCCCCACCACCCGCGGAAGCCAGGCACCATGGCCACCCTGCCAGAGTCCCTGTTCCGGAAACAGACACCCACGCTGAGCTCTGAACAACACAGCCTCCCTAGAGAGAAGGTCTCGTCCCCTGCAGGAACCGCCCTGAAAACATCCCAGAAAGATGGTTGATCGGCTCCAGCTTAGTCTCCCTCGGGCTCTGTGATCCCTGCGCCCGGGAGCCACTGGACCCCTCCTGACCCCCAGCCCCCAGTGATCCTGGCCGGGACAGCGAAGAGGGTGCAGAGCTGGGGTCCTTCTCAGCGGCTGCCACACCCCCGGCCAAGGCTGCTGTCCCCGCCCGGGGCTGAGCTGAGCTGCAGCCTTGCCTGCTCCAGCAAGCAGGAAATGGGGAGCGCGCTGTTCCCTCTGTGGTGGGAGACCCCAGCGCACAGGTGCACACGGCCGTTCCAGAGCATGCGATCGCATTCTCCACTGTGGATTCGGAACCAGTACTTAACGCTGTGGCCCTAATTACCGTGATTTCCCCCGGCAGGAGTTCTAGAAAGACAACAGCACAGACTCGCGACTCGGCGAACCCTCGTCCCCAAAGGCCCCCACTGTGCTGCACCTGGCACTCAGGGCACACGGTGCAGACCAGGCGTTTACTTGGGACAAATTCTAAAAATGCCCCTGGAGTCTGTTTGTGGCCACCACCTGTGGTGAAGAAGGAGTTCCGCAGAGCTGAGTGACCCTGCTGCAGATGGCCCTCCTCACCTGGAACCCCAGTCCCCAAGGGAAAGGTTAACCAGCTCTGCTCCGCATGCGGCCGCCCTGCAGCCTCCCACCTTGGGCACCGCCCAGCGCTCAGCCAGAGTGGCCAGGTGTGTTCTGCTGGTGCAGCTGCGGGAAGGATGTCAGGGACGGGCCGTGGGGCCGAGCAGGGTCTGTGCCAGGCCTTGGGGGCTCTTGAGGAAGTGCTAGTGGGCACGGGACAACACGGGGTGTGCCTGGCCACGGGAAAACCCCAAACAGCAAGGGTGCCCAGAGTGAGGCAAGCAGGGCTGCTTCCTCCCCACAAAGCAACCTGCTGATCACAAGCTCGTTGGGCATGGTGTGGCCATGGTGCACATGGTACTGTCACACGGCTCCCTTCGAGGGTCGATGCACGTGGAGGTGCGCGTGCAGGTCCCCAGGGAGAGAACGGCCTCCCTCACTCTGAGTCCTGTAGTCTACAGGACTGAAAACTGAAACCAGTCACCAGCAGCCTCACAGGTGCCTCCGCAAGACTGACACGCACCGTGCGCCCTTCTGATTCCCACAGCACCTGGGGAGACGCCAGGTGTGAACACAGCACGACAGGGGCCACGGACCGGGGTCACCCCTCTCCCCCTTAACCTGGGCAGAAAAGCTCCGTTACCTTTTCGAATCTTGTCGTGAAAATTGATGGCGTCCACAGAAGCCGTGACTATGTTGGTCTTGCAGTGGCGTGCGGCCACGATCCCGGCCACCTCGTCCATGAGCTTCATGGTGACACCTGCAGAGGGAGGGCAGCGTGGCAGAGGAGACCGGAAGGGTGACTTCCTGCCTGCCGCCCGCCCGGAAGGGCTGCAGCCAGCAGTGCACCCGGGAGTGAGCGGCATGGAACACGTTGCGGTTTACAGCTGGCCCGGGGAGGCTTTTGCAAATGACCCCAGCTGATCAGCGAGGCCACTGATGAAGTGACAGCCCTTTTGCTAACCTCCACGAATCCTGCCAGGACGGGCAGGCAGTGACACGCTGACGGGGATGTGGAGAGCTCCGGCCACCACCCCTCACGGGAATGGGACGCGACACGGCTGCTGGGAAGTCTGGAGCCGCCCACACTCAGGTTAAAGAAACGCTGGAGAGCAAAAGCAGCGCACACCCAGCAGAAACCTGAGTGTCCGCAGCGCAGCTCCTAATCTCCTGAAAGCCAAAAAACGGAAGCAACTCGAACGCCCGTCAGGCGACGAAGGGATAAACCAAGTGTGGCATGTCCGCCCACTGGGACGGTCCACGGGACGACACAGATCAACCTGAGAAACAGCGGCGGAAGGGACAGACGCCAGGCACTAGTGGCCACACGCCGTACGATGCCACCCACAGGGACCGTCCAGAACAGGTCAGTCTGCAGACACAGGAGGCGGCTCCCCGGGTCCCCACAGAAGGGGCCGAGGGAGAAGCGGGAGCGGCTGCTATGGGGCACGGGGGTGATGAAAATGGCCCAAAACTGGCTGCAGAGGTTAAAAGCACATTTCCTGATCCAAGTATCTCAACACTCCAAAAACCTAAACTTTTCAAGCACAAAAACGACACCATGAGTAGAAAGAGTTATGTGATGAGTCCAGGCTGGGCAACTGAGTGACGCTGTCTCAGGATGAAAACAGGGCTGAGGGGCAGCTCAGTGCAAAGGCCCTGGGTTCAGTTACCAAGATTACACTAAACAAACGAGTCTTACTACTGCAGGACGGGAATGTGCATTAGTTTATCCACCACTGAGAGCAATATGGAAGTTCCTCAGAAACCTCAAAATGAGAACCCCCACTGCTCCAGGAATCCCACTGCTGGACAGAGATCCAAACCATCACGGGGAGGTCCCTGCACTCCCGAGTTTGATGCAGCACCACGACAACAGTAGAGCTAAGGGCTCGATAGAGATGTCCACTATCAGAGAAAGGGTTCAGAAAATGCCTACGTACACAATGGAATACTATGCAGCCATAAAAAGAACAAACCCCTTCATTTGCAGCAACACGGAAGGAACGAAAGAATAAGGGAAATAAGCCAGGCCCAGAGAGATGAGGATCGCACATCTCACTTCTATGTGGGACCTAAAAACCTTGGTCTCACAAAAGTAGACAGTAGAAGGAAGGCCAACAGGGAGAAGACAGGTGGAGGCGGGGCACTGAGGGGCGGCGAGTGCCGGGCGCAGGGATACAGGGCGGCGGGAGGAGCGCGTCCCAGCACCTGCAGCCAGCAGAGCGGCTGTGGCTCCCGGGTGCCCACCGTGTTTTACAGCGAGCTGAGGGGAGGAGTTCGAAGGCTCCCAACACAAAGACGATGTTTAAGGCGCCGAAAAAGCCGATTCCCGACCGGCTCACGCTGAACGCAGCTTTCAAACCATCACACCGCGCCTCACAAATACGTAACTCACGGCACTATGAAAATGTTCTTCACAAGAAGCTGCGGGCCATTTCCTCTGGGTTGCGTGCGTGCAGTGTGCAGGGATCTCACCTTTAAACCCGGGTCCCACCTCCGAGCCGGCTCCTGCTGTGTGCAGATACTCTCAACCCTGAGAAAGTTCAAAACCTGAGTACTCAGGTCCCGATCCCAGGACAGGGGAGCAGCTCCGTGGCGCTGCTGAAGACCAAGGACTAACGGGGTGCGCCGTGAGGCGTGTGGGTTACACCTGTGACGCTGTCACATGGAACACAGAAAAGCTCCCAGAAGGAAGCCACCACGCCCTTAAACCTCGGGCTGTGGGTGCCGCTCTCACCGCACCCCGCCTGATGGAACAGCACGCGCGATTCCCTCACCCCGAACCCTTGCCCCTGTACCTTTTTTTTTTTTTTTTTTTGCTCCAGCACCAGGGATTGAACTCACAACCTTGCGCCTGCCTGACAGGCACGTAAGCTGCTGAGCCAAACTCCCGGCTTTGGTTTTTTGAGGCAGGGTCGCACTATGTAGCTCAGGCCGGCCTTGCTCACATTGTAGCCCAAGCCAGCCTCGAACTCACAATGCTCCTCCTACCTCAGCCTCCCGAGTGCTGGGATTAAAGGCGTGCGCCGCCACGCCCGGCTCCTGTACTTTTTTCTTTGCGGAACTGGGAACTGAGCCCAGTGCCTGCCCAGGAGGCACCTCCCCCCAATCCAGAGAAGGCTCTCGTTTAGTCACCAAGTTGCCCAGGCAGGCCTTGAACTTGCAGTCCTCCTGCCTCAGTCTCCTGGAATGCTGGAATTACAGCCATGTGTCATCAGGCCATTTTTGTTTCATTTTTTTAAAAAATTTAATCTGTTCCTTTTATAAAGGTGAACTACGTGAGATTGCTCCTATTCAATCATTCCTGACCTGTGCAGCGTCAAAGTGATATCAACCAATCAGGAGCCCTCAGAAATGTCAGAAAGCCACGTGAGCCTTTGGCCTGGGTGCAGAATGACTGCTGCAACTCCAGAGAGGCCCCAAGTCCCGGCCCGCT
>RJWM01012029.1:0-57916 GCA_004363535.1 Dasyprocta punctata
TCGCCCCTAAGATAAAATTAAGTGCCATCTTTTTAAAATTACACTTGGTGACATTTAATTGACTTAAATTATTTTATTCCTAATTTATAATGCTGATGAGTAGAGTAGACATTTTAATCTCTCTAAAATTTATGGGACACTTTAATCTCTCTAAAATTAATCCTATATTTGATTTAGATTTCCTTTCATTTGCTAGCCCCCTTCTGAGTTCTCCTTCATCGAAGGAATCTTAGGCATCTGATCCCCAGATCTGCAGGGATTTGACCATTCTGTGACCAAGCTAGGTTGTTTACTAACTTAAAAATGGCAAAAAGTCAATTTTCTTTTTTTTTTATTTAAGAGAAAAAAGACACAGAAAAGAAAAACAAAAAGCAAAAGAGACAAACAAAGTCAACTTTCTTTTCCCTCCCTTTCTCTTTTACTTTTAACATCAAACATTTACCCAGAAACTAGGAAAAAAATGTAAAAATTTAAGGTGATTGGTACTGTCATGTTTACATTTTCAATGGAATGCTTAGTTCTTTCTCTGCTGAAGCTCTACTAAACTCCTATTTGTATAATGCAACTTATAGTTACCTGTGGCAGTGCTGTGAACATAAATGATATAGCTATTTCTAAAGCCAGAAAAAGAGCTGAGTTTTTAGCAACAAGATACAGTAAGTAACCATGCTTGAGAAAGGTGCTTTCTCTCACTGATATTCAGTGTCCTGTGGAACTCATTTAATCTTAGATATTGAGACATTTATTTATTCAAATTAATACATTAAAACAAAAGAGAACCTTAATAATCTATTGCTCATAATCATAAGATCAAAAAATAGTACCATACTTTATCCTGCATTTCTCTATTGTGAACCAATGTTTATCATTACTTCATAATGAATTCACAGAGTGGAATTTTACTTAATTAAACATTCATAATGGATGTGTTTCTAATTAAAATATTCCTAACTTATTTGCTTCAATAAGTCTCAGTTTGTGCTTTTTTTATCATAGAAATTCAGTTTTTCATCCTAGCTTAAAAATCTCCACTGGGCATAGTGACACATCCCTGTAAACCCAGCACTCGCTATTAGTGAATTCAGCTTGAACTACATAGCAAGACTCTGTCTCAAAACCCAAAGTAAACAAATAAAATAAAATAAAAATCTCCTAATGTCCTACTTAAAACAAGACATTGGTCCTAGGTGATTCAACATAAATAAGATATGGTCACTAAGTTTAAGAAGCTTATAACATAATAAAGGAGTAAGACAACATGAACTCAAAACTCAACAAGAAAGTTGCCATCAAAAGGTTCTAATGAAGGGTTAATAGGGGACTGAAAGTGAAAGCATCAGGGCCACCATCTCTCTGTTCATGTGATAAACCTTTTTCTGTCCTCATTAGAATAACTCATCTAAAAATATTAACTAACTCTTAATGGTCCAGTTTTAGCTAACATGTATCGGTTTTTTGTTTGTTTGGCTGATTTTTGCTTTGGTTTTTCTGAGACAGAGCCTCCTTGTAGGCTGTTCAGGATATAGTTCATGCTGGCCTTGTACTCACTACATAGGCCAGGCTGGCATGAACTCCTGGTAATCCTCCTACCTTGGCTTCTGAAGGATTACAGCTGTATACTACCATGTCCTGAAACATGTATTCTTAAAAATAATCAATTAGCTAATCTGTGATTCCTTCTAAAAATTGTGTATAACATAGTTTTCACCAAATCCTAAAGTTATTTGGTCTGACTAGGCATATGCCTAGAAAACACTTATACATATGTTTAAAGGACCCCGAGTGGTCCCCAGGAGAGATTCCTCCATTCCCCTGGCAGTGGTGGTGCCTGACCTTTCCATCTTCGTAAGCGGACTTCCGATCTACAACAGCTAGCGGTGGTTCGTGAGACAGGTGAGAAAGCTGAGACCTGGAGCGTTGCCGGATGGAAGCTCTGCAAATAAAGACAGAAGAGTCTGTAGAAGGCGGGCAGCTTGGAACAAGACTCAACTGGCATCCAAGTTTCCATCACACATCAAATAAACAGAAATGTTTGGCAGCTTACATGGCAACCAGGGCAGCAAACTTTCGGGTTGGTATGATAGACTAAACTGTAGTCAGCACTAATCTGGCTGACTGCTCTGGGCCCCGAGCTCTGTGACTGGTGGACCCAGACTCAGATTAGCAGGGAGAGGGAGAGGGATGGGGGAGTGAAGTGGAACACAACTGTCCCACCATTCCACCAACAAAAGCATACCAAGCTCACGTGGCCCTGTGAACAGCTACCACGGCCAAGGCGAAGGGCCATCATGTTCACCTCCCTTCCAGTTTAGGTTATAGTTTGATCTCTCTCATTCTCTCTCTGTTTCTCCCTCCATCCTTCCCTCCCCTCCTCTCTCTAATATACCTAATGTTTACTTTAGTATGATGCCACCTTGACGCCCCCAAATGAGCCTACAGACATTGTGTCTGAACTACATGTTGACAGAAATGCACTAGCAAAATTTCTATTGGAATATAGTTTAGCGTAATGTATGCATTCATTCACTCATTCATTCATTCACTCATTCAGCAGAAACTTATTGAGTACCTACAACTTGCTAACTAATGGTAGATGCTGGGGGACACAAAAACTGGTCAGTCACAGGTGTCCTCCTCAGAGAATTTAAATCTCAGAAAAGAGCAAGGCATGTACCTAGCCCTGATGTAAGGAACAAGACTGTGGCAAGTACTACACAGCAGTTTTGAGTAAAGGTTTTGGAAATTTGAAGAGAAAAAAAATATATGGCAGATGTTACCAAGAAAGGCTTCATGGAAGAGCTAAGCAGCATTTGGCTGTAAAGAGTCCAGAGGACAGAGCATTTTTTGGTGGAGAAAACAGAGCAAACAGAGTCAGAGACAAGAGACAGCAGGACTACTTGTCAAATAGACTTAGTGCATAACAAGCTTGGGACATGATTGTCTCTGGCTCTATTTTATTTTGGTGATACTTCACGTTGAACCCAGGGCCTTTGTACCGAGCCTTATCCTCAGTCCTTTTTGAATTTCTTTTTCTTTGTTTGAGACAGGGTTTTGCTAAGTTGCCCAGACTGGACTTGAATTTATGATCCTCCTGCTTCAGCCTCCCAGGATATTGGGATTACAATGACACACCACCATGTCTAGCTGGCTCTGGCTTTCTTTTCCCACTGAGATTCCTGGGAAGGAGACTCCTGTTCCTCTCTAGATTAACATGAAAGTACACAGCACTGGGAGCTCCTAGCAATTATGCTGAGATTCTCAAGGAGAAAGTTTTCCTGGAAAACAAAAAAAGGTGGGAAGCTTGACTTGAACATATTGAAGCCTTAGCCTTGCCTGATACCAAAGCAACTTTGGGTTATTTGGTTATGAGAGCCGATTCTTTCCCCTTAAAGCAAGATAGGTTAGATTTTTCAGACATTTTTAAGTAGAGTCTTTAAACGATAGAGCCAATAATGAAGGCTCCAGAGGAGGGAAGCTTCATTGTCAAAGCTGTGCTCAGACAGCTTGATCAGAGGCTGTACAGTGCAGAGAGACACGCTGGCCACGAGGAGCCCCACATCAGCTCCTCTAGTGCACTCAAGATGGGACCATTCCCATGGCTTCCCTTGTTACTTTCCAAGGGAGATTAGACCAGAACAAGTGTCAGGTGCTCATCTGGCCTTTTTGAGAAGGCAGTCACATGTGGATGTTACTCTAAGGTGTTCCCATACCCTTTCATTGCCACTGCCTCCTCTTGGTCACTCAGGCTCAACGCCATGCACTCAGCTGAAGTCCTCTCCCTTCCTCAGTCTAACACATTGTAATGCGTAAATCTCTTAATGATCAGACACAAAACCACTCCCCAACCCAACTCCCTCACCCCTAAATGGCCCTCAGGATACCTTGATTCCTTCCCACTTAGCCTGATATTCTATGGTTATTTGGTAGGGGTCAGATAACTCCAGAAGATGAGGGAAAAAGGGCTTGCGTCACCTGGAGACAGCAGTGAGACTAAGGTCATGGATCCAAGAAACAAACCCAGAGCAGTGGATAGGAATACGTGGAGAAGGGGAAAGTTCCTGCTATACCGACCTCTCCCTTGTTCTGAAGGTAGGGACACGCATGTCCTTGTCCCCTCGTGTTTCAACTACTTCCATCTTGTACTCACTAGGTCTCTCTCTTCTTCTCTCTCCGTATCCCCTGCCATTCCATGGGATTAGTATAGGCTGCCCTGAGACCGTGAGTAGTTAAGTGTGCCAGGAGCTCTACCGCCCGCCCACACCAGTGTCCTGCAAATCTCCCAGCAACCCAGAATGAGGTTCTGTCTCCTGCCTTCCCAGAACCTCCAACACCTCTGCTCCTCCCCTTCTCAGAAGCTGTGTGCTGCTTTTCACTGCAAAGAAGAACAGCTAATTTGGGGAATAAATTCTCTCTCTCTCTCTCTCTCTCTCTCTCTCTCTCTCCATTATCATTTGAGAAATTATTTGTTGTTATTCATTTAAATGTTCTTGAACCTAAAATGTATCACTTAAGATAGAATATACTGCTTTTCAGGCCTAAGGATATAGCTCAGCAGCACAAGCACCTGCCTGGCAAGTGTGAGGTTGTGAGTTTGATCCCCAGTAACCCCCCAAAAAATATATGCATATAATATACATATATTATACATAATATATGTATATTATATACATATATATTGCTTTTCAGTTGTCAGAAAAACCAAGGCTAAGAAGCGAAATACCAATTAACATTTCATTTATTCATCTTTTAGTAAAAACATTATCAGTATAGGAAATAAGATGTTTTTAACAGACCTCGTTACTTAAACTTATAAAGTTTTCTCTGCAGGAGGTTAATAGCTGCTTTCTTTGTAGATAGTATATCTGGATTTCTCATCTTGATACCAAAATATAAAACTGGTGACAGATTACAGCCAAATAAGAATATTTGTATTTAAAATGGTTATCTATTCAAATAATAAACTATAAAGGAAGCACTTAGAATGGGTAAAATTTTCATTCATCTTAAAAGTTTGTAAGACATTTATTTTCTTGTTGATATGACTGTAAGTTACATCTCCACTTTAACCTAGTCACGAAATGGATAATTGGTCATTCTCTGGGTTTAGGAAGGCAGTATCTTTAGATTTCAAAATTTCATGTGAGATTAAACATACTTCCAAATGTCTATAAAACTTGACCAGTAAATTTGGTAATTTTATAACTTTTATAGTGTTACCTTGAAGCTGTTGCTTTATTTTCCAAATTTAATAAATTCAATAAAACTAGTACATCTTTAAAATTTTCCAGTAGACTTGTTCTCTAAAGAAAAATAAATAAATAAACTTAATCTAAGAATTTAGATTTCTAAAGAAAGATACACTAGGGCCTGAAATACCTACTTACTTCTGAAAATAAGTATAATACTTTTTAGTGAACTATTCCTTAAATATGAAAAATTAATAAGCCTGTTTTGACTGCCTGGATTTGTTGCCTGAATGTTTTAAGTCTTTAGAACCCTTTTTCAATAAACAGCCATCTTGAATGATCCACTGCTCAGAACATAGCTTAATATTCATTCTAAGTTCCTTACCATAAGGATGGCAAAAGCAGAGGAATGAATGACAATGGTAGAGAGAGATGCTGTCAGCCATTAACTACCAATGGTCTCCTAACTTAAGGAAACAAAATCTTGAAAAACTTTTTAATGAATACAGACAAATACTACTGGACAGATGGGTATTGAACCCGGGGCTTCATGTATACTAAGCAAGAGCTCTACCTCTACTGAGCTACAGCCCTGACCCCTAGAATTCTTCACACAGAGATTTTTAACATTACAGGGACTTTTTAAAGTAAAACTCTTAAGCCAGCATGAAAGCAACATGAAAAAATACAGTTTAAGAGTGAACACCTACATATTGATCTGGAAAAAACGAAATACTTCATTTAGAGAAATTCTCTTTAAAAACTAAAAGATACATTTTTATTTTGCCTAGTTAAGAATGATTTGATTTCAGATGGTGACTGTAGGTGCAGAAGTGTTTATAACTCAATTGCTTCTCTATAGGTTGAAGAATGGAGCTAAAGGTGTGAATGTGACTTCCATAGGAGACAGTGTTTCATGCATCTTTTAGCTTTGGTGGGGAAAAGACTAACCACAGAGTTTTTTAAAATCCCCTTTTTGAGCCCAATAAACAACATTTTGTGGATGAAACGGAAGATCATTATATCAAATGTTTTGTTTTGTGTTTTTTTTTTAAGACAGGATCTTGTTATGCAGTTCTGGGTGGCCTTGAACTCACTATGTAGCCTAGTCTGGCCACAAACTCACAGCAATCTCCTGTCTCAGTCTCCCAAGTGCTGGTATCACATTTGTGTGCCACAACACGTGGCAGAATTTTGTTTTCGTGGTACCTGGGATTGAACACTGTGCCTTACACATTCTGAGCAAGTACTCTACCATCAAGCTACATCCCCAGGTCGATGTTAAATGAAATAAACTAGACTTAAAATGACAAATATCACATGCTTTCCCTAATATGTGGAATTTTTAAAAGATAACACAAAATCAGATGAGACCCTGCAGTATTATTAGTCAAGAAGAAGGTAATAGGAGGAGGAGTAGAGTGTAAAGCGGGGGGTGAGGGGAATAAGGGGATGGATATGATCAAAATATATTATACATATTGAAAACCAATGTTTTAGGGCCGGGGATTTAGTTCAGTGGCACAAGCACCTGCCTGGCAAGCACAAGGTTGTGAGTTTGATCCCCAGTACCAAAAAAAAAAAAAAAAAAAAAAAAAAAAAAAAAAGAAAAGAAAACCAATATTTTGTAACTTCAATATGCACTAATAAAAATATATTCTTAGAAAACACCAGATTTTAGCCAGAATCCTCCATCATGACCCTCCCCAAAACGTAATAAAAAGCCAAAGTAAAACAAAACACCCATTCATGGGAAACACAAACATCATAATGAAGCGGCCACTTGCATACTCTTCCTACACAAGACTGGGATTCTGCTTCGGGCTTTTCTTGAGGATCACAGCTACAAAGAGCTCCTACGAATATTTGAAAATTAAAATCTGCCTAAGGGTCCAGCTTACCTTAAACTGTCCTGGTAGCTCCCTCTGCTGAAGGTTTTATGTATGTCATCTTCAGTTGCATCTTTTTCTGTTCAGCATAACATGAGCCATTTATTAATGCATAAAATAAAAAGACCATATTCAAACGTTTGCTATGTTTGCCTAAAATGTAATTCTTATGTCTGGTGCTAATCTATTTTACGAACTTAATCTCAATAAATAAAACTTGAAATTCATCCAGCACTTTCTAATAAAAAATTCAAGACAATTAGATTGAGTCATTTGAACCATATGGTGTCCTGTTACCTCTGCAGAAATAGAAATCTTTTAGCATTAGTCATAAAAAAAAAACTTAAGGAAAGCCAACTAGAAGTGACAAAAATGATAAAACCACTAAACCAAGTCTATTCAGAATAACTCATGTGTTAAAGCACGTGCAGTAGCTATGCCTGACATAGCTCACATGTGCAAACGTGAACTGGTGGAGAAAGATTACAGTGGTTAGCTAATTTAGGTTGGGGTAACCACAAAATCTGAAAATTCAGATGATGTATTAGGGTCTGAAGCATCTAGCTGCATTTGAATATAAGTATAAAGCTTTTAAGTCATTGATAAATTCACTCAACCAGCAAGAATGAGACTCCTCCACTGTGCAGGACACACGCTAGGGAACCTCTTCTATTTGCAAAGGGTAAGAAAAAGGGACAGAATAGGAAATTAGAATACGCTGGTTTTAGCTCTTTGGATCTAAAATAATTTAACCTGTAAGCTTCAGTTGTTGCCTTTATCATTCATATAATGCCTGCCAGGCATGTTGGGAAAACAAAGCAGACAACATATATTAACATGCACAGAAAGGCACAAAGCACTAGACATGCATACTATTTAATAGACTGAACTAGCGAAAGGGAAAAGGCACTTACCCTTTACATCTTTTTCAGAAAGAGCTTGATCTCCATGATTTTGCAAAGTCACCAGAGTGAAGTAAACACCTTTCCTCTCCAACAGTTCTTCATGGGTCCCTCTTTCTACTGCTGTGCCACGTTCAAAACCAATGATGACATCCGCCGCTCTGACTGTGGACAGGCGGTGGGCCACTGAGATGACAGTGTGCCCACTCTGAATCTGTGAGGAACCCAGTGGACTGTTAAACAAGACTCGAGACCAAGCTGACCTTCTAGAATCCACAAGTAAGTCAGCACCTTGGTTCCTGGGGGGATCCTTACATAGGCTATGCAGACATCAGAAAAGGTCAGTTTCTTGTAGGCATAAATTGTGTCACAATCCCATTAGTTTGCTGCTGCTTTAATCAATGACTTAAGAAAGGGGAACTTTAAAAAATCATGTTGCTACTAGTAGGTTTGAATTTTACATGTACAGCTTTTGAAAGCAAATCATAACTGTCTTCTGTTCAACATGAAAAAAGACGGTAGCCAGCCAATGTTTTTTAAATGATGGCACTGAATGCACAGACCCGTGTGACATCATCCCTCACTGAGGGGCCCTTTCAGCAGAAGGACAAACATTTCCACCTGGCCCCATAACTCAGACACTCCACAAACCTTACTCAGTGCTTCTTGGACTATAGCTTCACTCTCATTATCCAACGCTGAGGTGGCCATGTCCAACAGGAGGATCTTGGGGTTCCGGACAAGGGCTCTGGCGATGGCTATCCTTTGTTTCTGGCCACCACTCATCTGGCCTCCCCCTTCTCCAACAGGGGTGTCAAATTGCTAGGGAGAAAGTCACATGAGTCAAAGGGAGAAGAAGATGGCTCCTGACAGCAGTCCGGTATGAAGTTCTTTGTAATTTCCTGCACAACCATGAATTTTCACAGGTCCAACTTCCAATGAAAGAAAGATTCCTTCCCCCAAACAGCTATTGTCTAATCAGGATTTGCATGTGAGATAACGAAATTGACTTAGGCTTTTATTTCAAGATGTTCAGAGCTATGTAAATGTTCCCTTTTACCTCAACTTTAAATAAAATTTTTCTACCAAACTAGAAATTGATTTGTCTTAAAAATCCCACCTTAGAAGATTTCAAGTCTTTGTTTCTTTTCTCTAGTGAAACAATAGAGCAAAATATAGTATGAGAAGTGTTTTCATATTGTGAGTGGAAGGACAAACTAGCTTTATAAAAATCACCATGGATAATACTTTATATGCCTAACAACACACTGGAATCTAATCAATTCCAGTAGTCAGGTTCATCTTTCTTTTTGGTAGTAGAGTTTGAGCTTCAGGGCCATCTCACTGAGCTACATCGTCAGCCTTTTTAAAATTTTTTTTATTTTGAGATAGGGTCTCAAAGTCACTAAGTTGCTCAGCCTGGGCTTGATTTTATAATCTTTTTGCCTCAGCCTCCCAGATGGCTGCGATTGCAGGTGTGTGCCATCATGTCTAGCTTCAGTTCTTATCTTGCTTAATATTAGCTAACATGAATTGAGCACCTACTGCATGTGAAGCATGGTGCTGAAATTTTACATAAGTCATCTCATTTATTCCACACAGATACCATAAGAGGCAGGTACTGCTGCTCTATTCAACCAATAAATAGGGAAGCTTGGGGCATAAAGGGGTACAGTATCTTTATGGAAGTTCACAGAGCTGGTGAGTAGAGAAAATGGGTTTGATATTGAGGCAATCTAATGCTAAAGCTTTCTTCTCTAGCCATTAGACTACAGCATACTTGTAGCTGGAATCCTATTCATAAAGTAATTTAGAAGGCTGAATAGGACATGTTTAAGATTACTGTGTCTAGAGCCAGAAAACCTGGCACGAATCTTGTCTTTCCTGACTATGTGTATCATTTTGAGCACATTATTGACACCTGGGAACCCTAGTCTTCCATCTGTAGATGGAAATAATAATAGCACTATCTGACAGGGTAGTTATAAGGGCTAAATGAGTTAATAGAGGTAAGTGCTAGAACAGTTCCTGGAATATATATGTGTTGCCTATCAATAATCCTTCTTTCATTTAGCAGACCATCAATGCAAAATCCATATAAGTATAATAATACGGAGTTGGGTTTTGTAGTAATAGTTGTGTAGAATGAAGATATGTGAGGAACTGTTTTTGAATATGTGAGACGCAGTTCTGAAACACAGTGTTTAAGTTGTCCAAGTACAAGAAAACCAAAAATAATAACAGTAGGCATCAAGAGAGCATTGTACAAGTACAGACTTTAACCACATGTTTACTAGATAGAATAAGGAGATTGTATCAAAAATTAAAGAAAGATTTTTTAAACAGAAAGTTCTGTAATTTGGTAGATTTTAAACATAAAAACAACATATTTGCAGGTGAAAGGGAAAACTCTTAGTGCATTTCCAACCAGGAAAGTAAAGCATGATACTAAGAATGTAATGAATCAGGATTCAATAGAAAAGAAGTATGCATGATTGTTTCTGTCTGATGACATCAGGGTTTCCTGCTAGAATGCAAGGGCAGGGGTACCTGTGGCAAGTCCATGATGAAATTGTAGGCATTGGCCTCCTTCGCAGCTCGGATGATATCTTCCATCGTTGCATCTTTTCTGCCATAACGGATATTCTCGGTAATCGTGGTGGAGAACAGAACTGGCTCTTGCTCCACAATCCCAATCTGATCTCTCAGCCACTGGATGTTAAGAGAGCGAATGTCATGGCCATCCAGAGTCACCTAGAGAGCATGGGAACAATATCACGCTACTGGGAACCCCTCAGGGTTCTGAGTCAGAACACTAGGTGGTACTCAGCCACTGGAGAGAAAAGATAGAGAGGGCAAGATTGTGACAAACAGTTCCTCTTGAAGTGCAGTTGCTTTTATCAAGATGACACCGTGTAACTGAAACTAAGGTTAGCTGTAGGTCATGCCATCACTGAAACACACATGATGTAAAAGTCACTTGATTTTAATGCTGTTGACCTGAGAATGGACACATTTTAAGTTCCTCAGTAAATAGTAGCCAGTCATTCACCATACACTGAACATTTTCATTATCTTTTGACTTGTGATCAAAAAGGAACATCAAAAATGGGATAAAATAAGAATGACCCTTATCTTACATATATACTTTATAGTAAATCTTAATTCTGATCAGATTCATCAAATAACACTTCACTGTTCAAAAGTCACTGGAGATATTTCAGAAAGGAAACAAAAATTGCTATAGGAAAAATGTAAAAATCTTACCCCAAAGTCATGAATTTTTAAAATATCTAAAGTGTTATTAAGGTGGTATGTAGTAAAGAATACCAATTGAAAAGGAAATGTCCATGAAAAAAGAAAATCCTATGATGTTTGCCATATCAATGTAACATTATATGCTTCAGAGAGATCTCACTGCATTGAAGCCATTAACCCACATTCAAGACAAGCCTATCACAAAGTATTAAGGAGATGCTGACAAAAATGCTTTGAGATAGAGGATAAAGAGAATGTATTTTGGCGTCCACATAGCTAGGTTCAAATCTCAACTTGGTCATGTCCCAGTTGAATGACCTGAGGCAAATCTCAATCTTTCTAACTCTTTGCTTTCTCATTTGAAAAATGGGTACATGATCTTGTTGGGGTAGGGCCTCATTATGACAATAAGGAATCATTTCTATGGCAATCGTTAATATTTATTTTCTTAGTTTCAGTCTATGTTTACTCAAATAAAAATAAGAAAAAAAGTCTAATTGTGAAATTATATATAAATATTTTTAAAACCCAACTTTTCATAACAGTAATCAGATCTGTTTTTTGTTAATTTCTATTTTGGCTGTCAAAGAAATCAGTACCGACTTTGCTACATTACAAAAGAAAGAAAGAAAGAAAGAAAGAAAGAAAGAAAGAAAGAAAGAAAGAAAGAAAGAAAGAAAGAAAGAAAAAGAAACAAAAAAAGAAAATAGGAAGTTCACTAAAGAAGTAGCAACACCAGTTCAAACACATCTGCACCTTCGGTGATTACTCAGCAAATGGAATGGACAGGCTGTCCATGGATCCGTCACCATGCAGGGAGTCTGTCCCACAATCCAGTCAAACTCAGTGAGATAATATGTCACCATTTGCGTTCCCCCATCCCCAGGAGCTGAGAGTTTCCGGAAGACACACACCATGCCTTCGGAGGGGTCGTAGAACCTCTGAATGAGCTGTAGTGCTGTGCTTTTCCCAGAGCCACTGGATCCTACCAGAGCCGTCATTTCCCCAGGTTTAATGACCATGCTGAGGTTAGTTAAAATCTGAAGAGGAAAGAAAATTAGAATGTTCAGATTGTCACTGTGTACTTGATCAAGCAATAAGGCTACAAGTTAGCATGTTTGTGGGGAGGGCACTTATGCCCCCATGGCAATACCCATCCATCCATAGCCATCAATCACCAGCAAAAGGCAAGAGTGCTGAGGATGAGGAGTTAGAATTTAGAGCTTAAGAGCTGCAGCCAACAAATATGACAATGTGAGTTACCACTGGTAAAGTAAGTCAGGCTGATTTTTAAAATTATGCTCCAAAATCTAATGTAAAACACTTCTGACCTACCATAAGATAGCTGAAGGAGACTGTCCCAATTAGTTAAAGAAAAATCCCAAAGTATAATGCTAATGTACCTACCAAAGATTCACAACAAACCAATTTGCAGATTTTAAGTTGCCATACACTTGTATGATATGTGTGCATGTTATTTGAATAAATTTGCCTAATAAATATTTATGGCAAGCTTCTAGATCCAAAGCACTTGGAACAGTAGGGACGGAATACTGAGAGGCCTCAAGAACAAGAAAGAACATCTCAGTCATAACTATCTGCTGGGTATTTTCACCAACAAGAGGTGATTTTTGTACTGATTGTGTAAAGGAGGTTTAGGGTTTCGTGAGTAACAAAATCCCATGAGTCTTTCATTTCACTTTAGTGAGTCAAGCATGCAAATTCATTTCTGCTTACTGATCTGTATTGATTGGTCTGTAAGCTCACAGGAACAGGGAGGGCAGAGAGTGTGTTTCTTTATGGTTACAGCCCCAGTGTAATACATTACCTAGCAGGGCTTAATACACACTCATGGCATGAATGAAGAGACTTTGTGCGTCTGGATAGGAAACTGTTATTAAAGCAAATTACTGGTATTGGGAATAAAACAGAAATGAAATGAAGAAATGAAGTTAGTGTCATGATTCCACAAGTATTTGCTGAGCAGCTATGATAAACTGATTCCAAATAGCATAAAGAAAGCTTGAAGCCATCCATTCCTAAGTATATACTGACTATCACAAAGTGCTTTTAGATACATGATAGCATTTGATGTGCAGGCACATATGTAACATAATAAAGAATACACTTCTAATAAGTAATCAAAATATATACATTTACTTTTGTTTGATATATTTATATATGATATGGATAAATGTAGTATATGTTTCTTTTTTATACCTATATTTATGTATTTATATAACATCGGTATATGTAATGCAGGTAAATATATTTACCTACATTATACACACATTTGCCTTCTCTTTCTATATATGTCATGCACATACACAGACACATATGCACACTACACACATATATACATACCTACATTTTAAGTATATAGTATCAGAATACATTTAGGCTAAAAGATAACTCTTAGTTCTATGGGGATAACAGAAATATTATTAAGAGAAACCAGAGATGCTCTGTTAAAAATTAATAAAAAGTTTCATTCCAAAGTCAATTCATTTGGAGAGGGGCATAAATCCTAATTTTCTTATATAGCATGTTGCATTTAAAGATCTTGCTTTGCAGGTAAAGGAAAACTACAAATTTCCCTTACTATGTGGTCCAGAAAATCACCTAGTACATGATACACTAGCCCAATCCCACCAAGTTATCTTCTGTGAAGACTCAGGATCCTGCTGAACTTACAGATGGAAAGTAAGAAGCCAGTAACCGTTGCTTCCAGTTGTCACTCATATCTACACAGGCAGAGCTCATTACCTTTTGCAGTCTCTGAAAACAAGAATGCTTTGATTGTCTTGCAGTCTATTTCCTGTATGCCCAGAATAACAGGATCTGTCACTCATTTCAACAGAGCACAACAGAGCTGACTTAACCTGTATGGGCTGCTAGCCTGTGTTCAAACCAGAGGGATCTGTGTCGTACAATTATCACACAGGAATGGTGTATTTCACCTAAGATGGCCAATACCCAAGGACACTTCCAGAGAGACACACCTCTGTGCCCTATTCCTAGGAACTGGGTCAAGCCTCGGAAAACAAGCATGACATGAATCTCTGGACATGAATCGTCGAAGAAGCAAATGTTCATTTTTCCCAGGGAGAAGCCTGGCACGCACCTTCACCTCTGGTCTGGAAGGATAGTGGAAAGTCACATTGTGGAATTCAATTTCACCCTTGATTCTGTCAAGCTTGTAACCGTCTTCTGACATGCAGTCAATGATGGGTTTCTGGAGTGAAGTTCAAGAGGGATGTAGCAAGCATACATGTTTTATGTGTTTAGTATTCATCTTACTTTGAGTTAATTCATTAAAAAGAACAATGATCACTTAAAACCTTGCAGAGATATGCCACAAATAGTTTACACATTTAATACTTATTAAAAATAGTAATAATCACTACTGAAATATTATGAAATATAATTGCATTACTATATATTAAATATCATGTATTAACATAATAGATGCTAGATTTTATTGTTATTCAATTACTATTGTTATAGAGTTACTACTATGAGATATATTATATGACAATATATAATTACTAATATATAACAGTATTGATACAATATTAATGTTTATTATAATGCATCATATCATACATTAATCATATTATTTAGATTTTATTATGAGGGCAATGTACAAGTGCTTTATGATGCTTTTTTCAATTGTATAACTGTAATCATAACCTAAAAAGAGAGGCACTGTGCCTATTTTTCAGGTAAGGAAGTAAAGGAATCTCAGAGAGATTGTTCTTGGATAAAGCTATTGCAACTAGAGCAACTAGTCAACTAAGCAGGAGCCAATCATACTCTACATTTGAGAATTTATTGTAAATGATGATTAAACCTAAGTTCCATAATGTCTTCAAATACTACCAATTTTCAGTTAATATCCTGAATTTCACTGATGTTGTTGTGAATAGTGCTCTTATAGAGTCATTGCATATAATAGCTCTAAGAAAGAAGGTGAATTTGAACAAATCAATCATTTTTATATGGTTTCAAACAATCTCACTATATTCCAGGCTGTGAAACCCTATGATATAAAATATAAAATGATGAGTGGTTTCCTCAGGTAGATTATAGCCTCATTGTTTTTCAAAAATAAAATATTCATGATTTAGGGGACCCATGAAGCACCTGATTCTCAGAGTTTCTGACTTATAGCCCAGAGCATTTTTTCCAAAAGAAAGAGCAGTAGATTACCATCTTCTTCCTTTTCTTAGATGTGACTCCCTGACTTGACTTTTGATGTACTGTAGATTACCCTGCACAACTCCAGCCAGGGTACCCAGATCCTTTGTAAACTGATGCACTATGAATATATTCCAGTTTATGAAGTAGGTCTGAAAGTCCTACATTCCCTGACCTTTTCCATCCCTCCAGCCTCAGCCCTTTCCTACTCTGTTCATTCACATTGGACTTCTTCCAGCTCCCTGAGATCACTATAGCCTGGAGCTCTCTCTTCCAAAAATTCATTACCTACCATCACTTTCCATGTACCCAATTTAAAGATTCACTCCTCCAACCTAATCATGGTCACATTGCCCAATTTTTTTTACTTGCAGTACTAAGGATTAAGCTCAGGGCCTCACACATGGTTTACTACTGAGCTACACCCCAACCCTTCTTCTCTTTAATTTTGAGACAGGGTCTCACTAAATTGCCCAGATTGGCCTTGAGCTTGTGATTCTTCTGTTTCAGCCTCCCTAGCAGCTGTCATTGTGGGCCTGCGCCACTGTGCCTGGTTTACATTATTCTGTTATTTCTTTCATCTGACTTAGCACTTGTCTTTAAATGTGCTAACTTCCTTGTCCAGGTCTCCCAGCCTGAGTATGAGAGCAGGGACCATTTGTTCTAGTTCACTGTTGCATTTCCAGCTCTTGGAATTGGGTGCAGCCCAAGATGATGTTTAGCAAGTATTGCTTACTTCTGGGAATGCTGATAAATTCTCATATTTTGAGCCATAGGGGTAAATGCCTGTGGGGATTCACCACCCCTCAACATTCTAACGGTTTTTAACTTGGTCTTTTACATACCCTGTCCACTGTATCAAAAATGCTGGCAGCTGCTGCACGCCCAGTGGCAAAGGCTTCCAAACAAGAAGATGCATTCCCAAGATTTAAAGCTCCTACTAAGACACTGAGGAAGATCTGAAACGAAAAGAGAGATATCTTTTTTACTACCTGTTTTTGTCAGTTTGTAAACAGTGCTCCTTGACATTTCGGTCATTCATGTGCAGTTTCCCCAGAAATATTCTTCCACAGGAGTTTGAAAGTTAAATAGCTCTTTGGCTCTTCGGAAATGCCTGGGACAGTTTTGTTCTAGAAAGCATTTCCAATTTCTCCATTATGATTTAAAAGACTACTTTATTTTTACTGACTATTAATTGCTCTTCTACAAAGTAGAAGAAATGAGTAAGGTATAAACAAGACAACAAAGATGCATGAAGTGGATCGGTCTAGTGATCAGATAATTTTATTTGCTATATAATCAACCCTCTAATGATTTTCTTGTTAAAAGGGCAACATACATGATAAGGACATTAAGATCAGCTCAACTATTTTAGAGGTTGGTACAGGCTACTACTAGTGTCTTGGTCACTAGGATAGCGGTTGTCACTACTTCTGCTGCTGCTATACTACTGATAATTATAATAACAGAGATAGGTTTAAGTGTTTCATATAATCCTTACAACAGAAGAGGAAACAGACAGATCTGGAGTTCTCCTAACTTGCCCAGTGCCACAACATGCAATTACTAGTACAGCACTTGAATGCAGGCACTTGACGGCCATACTGAGTAGCTCCCAAACTCATCCGCTGCAGGCTGCGAGCAGGTGGAGGGACCCCGTTCCGTGCAGAGCTGGGGAAGCTGTCCTGACTCACAAGCAGCTAGCTTGCGAGGTGGGGGAAATGCTCTCTGCTCATCCCCAGATGATCCTACCGAACAGCACTGTTTTAGCGGTGCTCTTTATGAGAAGTAGTGCAGCAATTCCTCAAAATAACCTCTAGGGGGAGCAAAAAACCCCTCCTTTCCGTCAACCCAGGAACACCGCAGATGTCCTGAAGTCTCAGGGAGGTTATTTCATTGGCAGTGGTTGACAGCCAAGCTGAAGGTTGGCTTCTACACGAATGTAGCCTTTTTCAGGTTATCAAGTGATCTCTCTTCATGTGTCGTTGTCCTTTTCCTCCACTGTGACTGATGGTACCTGCCGGTGGTAGGTTACTTAATCTTTTGAACCCTCAGTTTCTTTAACAGTAACACAGGAACAATGGGCATATGTACTTCATAGGACCATTACAGGATTAAATGAGATAACATGTGTAAAGATGATTAGTCCAGTACGAGTCACATAAATGACAGTAAGGGTGATGAGAAGTCAGAAAGTACTGAGGTCCCACACAGGGAGCTCATAAGGTAACAGGCAGAACAGTCCTCACGGCCTAAAAAGGTTTACAACTACCCGCTTCAGCAAGGAAAGCCTTCCTGTGCCCTACCTCAGCAGTCGGCAAACATCTTCCGTAAGGGGCAGATAGTAAATAATCTGGGCTTCGCAACCCACAGGGGCCCTGAAACTATTATCTCTGCTATGAAAACAAAAGCTACCACTGGTAAACAAGTGACTGTTTATGCTACTGATAAACACAGGGGATGAACTGGATTTGGTCTGTGGGCTGTAGTATGCTGACTCATTGGAGGCTTCAACTGAGGTCTGGGGTCACTGCCAATGACAGCCATTGCCTCAGCCACGCGCTATCTGGATGTTCTGGGAAGGAGTGAGTGACGAGAGATAGATGTGCTTGTCCACTAGGTCACTGCAGCCTGCACCCTTTCAAGAGAGCAGTAGTTCTCAAGCTGAAGGTCACACTCATGGACAGTAGAGAGGGCAGACGATTGCAGTGGAGCAATCTGTGGGTGTGCTGTGCTGGGGGAGGGTTCTGCGGTCCCTCAGACAGAGCTGGAGGTCAGGAAAATAGTGGTTGCAGATCAGGTCCAGGAGTCACAGAGATCTGCATTAAAATCATACTCCATGCCACTCAGCACGTATTTCTCAGCCTCATTTTTGAAACAGGAGTCCACTGACAGTGGTTACGGGATGAGGCTATATTACACATGGTCATTACATGCAATATTCACTCAGTGCTTGACACCTTGTGTACACTGAATGAAGGCTACTTTCTGTCACTGTTTCAGGTATCACCTTTGTTACTGAAACATGGATCTTAAGAGAGGCGTGAAAGAGCGGCCCTTTGCCTGTTTAGTTCCCCTTCATCTTTCCCTGATGGACAATGGCACACATACTCCATCTGCATACAAACGATTCTAATTACAGTCATTTATATGAACTAATTACCTTTTATGCCCAACGACCACATAGCCAGTAATAAAGCCAATAAAGCTTTCCATTGTTATCCAAATTGTTAATTATTTTAGTGGATTAAAACACTCAGCTCAAGAGTATTTGGTCTTCATAGCTTCCCGCTTAGAAGTATAGCCAAGAACTTATGTGTAAGTGTGTGTGTGTGTGTGTGTGTGTGTGTGTGAGAGAGAGAGAGAGAGAGAGAGAGAGAGAGAGAGAGAGAGAGATTCTATTATTAAAGGATGTTGTCTCTCTTCTTCCCAAAAAAGCACTTCTTAAGGTGTAAGCAGAGGCTTACAGGAATAAGTTAGGAGTAAGTGGATAATAATTGATAATTAAAATGTTAGAGACACCTAGTATACCATGGTACACATGGTAAAGAAGAATGCATTATGTACAGAAGATGCAGAGTAGCTCACAGTCCAACTGGCAAAAAATCTAGAGAAGCGAACTATAAAACTGGATTCTTGCTAGGGAGAGTTACCAAGGGACTTTTTATTCAGTGCTTCCAACTGGAATTGTGTGTCAGTGTTAAATTTACCAATTCATTTCCCCCTCTGAAATGTTGCTCCTCTGTCCTCTCATTGTAGCTATGGAAGGAAAGGAAGAAATATTTTTCTATAAGGAAGCTGATGAGTGTTTTAATCCACTAAGCTAATTAATAGGTTAATCTAGTACATTCTGTGATACAAAGACTCACTAAGGGCTTGTGGTAATTGGGTATAAATGGTACACAGGCCAGAGCAGGGTGAGCAGAAACATCTAGAACTATGTCAAATATTGGTAAATGTCAAAAAAGCTCTTAGAAATAATCAGATCAATAGAGACAGGGGACTTTATAGTCAGATTTCAGACCTGCAATACTTTCACTTTTCTAATATGCAAAACTATATCTAAATTGTAGGGAAAGTGGTTGCAACACTTTCTATACTCTCCCTTTAAGATTTATAAACACTTTAACATGAATTACCATATTTAATTTTTTAAACAACATTCAAAATCATGCCAGCAATATTCAAAGACATGCTGCAGAAATAATAAAATTTATCAGGCTGTTTTTAGATTATCATCATCCTCTTAATGAAATAAAACCAGAGGGTTAATATGATTATGGTTTGTTCACTGATAATCATTTCTTTGTTTGTTTATTTTTTGGTTTATATTTTGCTGGGGATGGGGATTGAACCCAGGGCCTCACACCTGCTAAGCAGGCCCTCTACCATTGGGCAATACCCACAGCTATATTTTTTTCTTTGGTAAATCAAATCCTATTCAGTTTTTCCTATATTTGTGTTTATATTAAAGCAGTAGATCTCAAATTATAAGCTGTCAGCTAGCAACTTTCTGGCATAAAAGATTTTGATTTTTTTTTTTTGGTAGTTTAATTGTTCCTGTTCCAACCAGAATCTCTAGTCAAAGCATTTTATTTAAGAATCTAATGTGAAGTTATTTCCCATCCCCTGGGATGAAGCCAATATTTTACTTTGACCTTACTGTGTGGGGGGCAGGAAGAGATAGGGACAGCGGTAAATAAATGTGAATGTTCCTTGTGATAGAATTGCTCTAAGGAAAAGTACTGATGCCATAAGAGAGTGTGGAGAGGCACTGAGCTGAGATTACAAACAATGACCCAGAGCGGGCCAGGGCCAGCCATAAATTGAAGAAGAAAGACCCTGGGAGAAGGAGCAGGCTAAACAGCCTTCCCCAATGCAGCCACAACTGGTTACCTTTCTATTCACTGTCAAGGGTCCTGTCCTCTACTTTCTAGCTCTTGTACCCATTTGGCATTATGCATGTACAGGATTAATTATTGCTTGCCTTTCTCACAAAACTGTGAATCCAATTAGGGCAAAAAAAAAAACAAAACATTTCTTGTGCCACGGTTGAGCTCTCTGTACTTTGGGTGGGTCTAGCATACAGTAGATGCTCTATAATTAATTATTAAATGAATAACTAAAAGGACACTGAAAATTAAAGTAGCTATGACATCAGCAATGGCATGCCATAGCACAAGTGAGTAATGGAAGATGGTTGCATTTTCTGTTCAGTTGAGGGTATTATATTGGCTTGATATTTCAGTAATTCGTGTTTCACAAATATGTCCATCGAACACATCTTGTACTATTAAGTTAAATCACATGATTTGTAAATTTTTAGCCAAAAGATAACTGACTTTTCACTTTCATATCATTATTATCTTTTGAACTCAACCAGAAAAATCATCATTTTATAGCTACAAAGTCTTCGGTTAATTGGAAATCATTAAAATGCTTGTCTTATCACTCAAATGCTATAAATGCTTAATATTGAAGCTCCTGGAGATGGAATCCTGCTGCCTCAGATACCAAAGGGATGAAGCACCTTCTAATATGTGGGCTTTGCTGCGATACCAGCAGGAAATGGTTATGTTCAGGTCAACAAGATCAAAGTACCTGGACAAGGGTTCCTGCTGTGTATTCTTCCTCCTCCAAGACAAGCTTGGAGCCATACCAGAAGGCCAGCGCATAGGAAAGGAAGATGAGACACCACATGTATCCAGTAAAGAATCCCATCACCATCCCTTTTCTAATTCCCCAGCGCTGGGCAAACACAAGATTGTTCTCATACCTGTGAAGAGAAAATGTTTAAGTCAATCTCAGCAAAGAGGCCACAATACAGAGGGCTTTCTCAATGATCATAGAGTCACCCCAAGCACAAAGTAGCTGCAGGAAAAGAAACCTACAGTAACCTCACTATAGTTATTTAAAGTTTGTTTGAACCCAGCAATGAAACACATTGAGAGGATGACCCTTAAGGAGGCCTTGTAAATCAGCTTGGAGGAATAGCAGCTGGTGTAAGCTTCTAGCATATGTATTGAGACATGATGGCTCTAGTACTATCTGTGTTTGAATTATTTTCTTGCATCACATAACATCGTGCTTCTTATCAGAAAACAATGCAATTGTCTCCAGATAAGCAGGTCAGACTAGTGGATGTGTCCAGCCCTCCAGTTTTGAAACTAGAGTTCATATCAACTCTTCCCACATCTACTCACCCACCTTCCTGATAGCCAAGAAACTAAATATTTAATCTCTTGTCGTAAGTAAAGTTTACATATCTTTTCTCTCATTCTGCAGGTTGTCTTTTCATTGTTGTTTCCTTTGCTGTGCAGAAGCTTTTTATTTTCATGCAATTCCATTTGCCTATTTTTTGCTTTTATTTCCTGTGCTTTGAGGCTCTTATCCAAAAACAGTTGTCCATTTCAATGTCCCAAAGCATTTCTCCTATGCCTCTTTCCCAGAAGCTTCATAGTTGTAGGTCTTATAGTTAAGTCCTTAATTCATTTTTAATTGATTTTTATAGTTGAAAGGAGATAGGGGTCCTAATTTCATTCTTCTACATGAAGATACTCAGTTTTTCCAACTGGATTTATTAAAGAGACTGTCCTCTCCTTATTGTGTGTTTTTGATATCTTTATTTTAAAAAATCAATTGATTGTAAAATGTATGGATTTATTTCTGGACTTTCAATTGTGTGTCAATGGTCTAAGTATATGTTTTATGCCAGAAATATGACGCTTTTATTTCTATACTTACGTAGTAGATTTTGAGATTACGTAACGTGATGCTTCTCATTTTGTTCCTTTTGCTCATCATTGCTTATGCTATTTGGGGTTTTTTGTGGTTGCACATAAATTTTAGAATTTTTTTTCCTAATTCTGTTGAAAATGCCATTGGAATTCTGGTAAAGATTGCACTGAAATTGTAGACTGCTCTGGGAGGTGTTGAGATTTTTGTAATAGTCATTCTTTCAACCCATAAACACAGGACATCTTTCCATTTGTATTCTTTTCATTTCTTTCACAAATGGTTTTAGTTTTCAGTATGTAGAAATTTCTCCTCCTAGGTTAAATTTATCCCTATATATTTTAAGTTTTTGTACCTATTGTAATGAGGTTATTTATTTTTCACTTACTAATAAGCATAGAAATGCTACTCATTTTTACACACTAATTTTGTATCCTGAAGCTTTACGGAATTTGTTTATTACATCTAACAGCCGGGAGTTTGGCTCAGTGGCTTACGCGCCTGTCTGACAGGCGTGAGGTTGTGAGTTCAATCCCTGGTGCCGCAAAAAAAAAAAAAAAAGGAAAAATATTACATCTAACAGATCTCTAGTGAAGCATTCAAGGTTTTCCTCTACATAACATATCATCTGAAAGCAAAGACTACTGACCTCCTTTTCTGGTTTAAATTCCTTTAATTTCCTTCCCTTGTCCAATTTTTCTGGCTAATTCTTCCAGTACCATGTTGCATAGAAGTGGAAAGTGTGGGCATCCTCATCTTGCTCCAGATCTTAAAGGAAAAGCTTTCACACCATTTAGTTACAGAACTGTCATATATGGCCTTTATTAAATTGAAGCACCTTTGTTGAGTTCGTCATGAATGCATGTTGAATTTTGCCCAATGCTTTTTTTATCATCTGTTGACATGATCTTATGATTTTTATCTTTCTTCCTGTTAACATGACGCATCATTTATTTATTTGTTTATGTTGAACCTCTGGGATAACTTCCATTTGATTGTGGGGGAATGGTCCTTTCAGTGAGCTCCTGAATTTGACTTGCTAATATTTTGTTGAGGATTTTTGCATCTATATTCATCAGAGATGTGGACCTGTAATTTTCTTTTCTGTTACTATCCTTGTCTAGTTTTGTGTTAGAATAATGCTAGAACAGTGAGGTAAACTTTTTAAGGATTAGTATTAGTTTTTCTTTAGAGGTTTTATAGAATTCAGCAGTAAGGTCGTTAGGTCCTAGTCTTTTCTTTGATAGAAGATATTTTTGTTGTTGCTGACTCTCTCCCTGTGCACTATTAATCTGTTCCATTCTACATCTTCACGATTCAGTGTATATTTCTAAGAACACTGTATATCTATTTCTTCTAGATTATTCAACTTGTTGAATCCTTTATATTTCTGTGGTTTTCATTGTTTCAGAGTTGTATTATCTCATGAAGACTTTTCTTTGATCACAATATACAGTGTTAAAGATTGGCATGAAGTTTACTATATGGGCATTGTCTTAGTTACTTTTCACTTGTTGCCGAGACAGAATACCTGATGCCCAAAATTAGGGAAGGAAAGGCTTATTTCTTACAGTTTATCAGGAGTTTCAGTCCATACGTAGTTGGTTCCAAGACAATATGGCATGGCGGGGCTGCCATTCATGGCGGCCGCAACTGCAACCATGAGGTGCGCTGGAAAGAGGCAGAGAGGGCGAAAGCGAGCAAGAGGAAGACCCGCCTCATTTACACTGTATCTCAGCTCCACCCCTGGGCGGGTGCAGTGCTCACATCACCAATCCCAGTGCTAGACAACAAACCAATAACAAGCACAAGACTCAGTCCCAGCCCCATCAAAAGCATATGAGGACTTGGGGGTACATAGTATCACCCAATACAGGTATACATTTATCAGAGTTGAAATAAATATCTAACCTAAATTGGCTTTCAAAAAATCATCAGCTGCAATATCCTGTAAAACACATTGCTAAGGGACAGGGATATAGCTCAGTGGCATAGTGCCTGCTTGGCAAGCACAAGGTCATGAGTCCGATCCCTGGTACCAAAAAATAAAAAACAAAAACAAAACAAAAAAATTGCTAAAGGTTTGGGGCTTCTTGTAGTGTCTGGACCTATCTAAATTACTGTACTTAACTATCTCTTGAATAAATGTGCCCTTAGTTTACTGCGGATCTTCCACTTTGCACAAAACAAGAAAAAGTCAGGGTACTACGCTGTTTGGGGAAACTCAGGAAAGTGATAGATATTTAACCAACCTTTCAACCTCTTTTTTCTCGCCACCAAAAGCAGCCACTGTCCGCATAGATGAAATGACTTCATCTGCCACACACCCTGCTTTGGCATAGGCCTTCAACTCAAGGTCTGTGAACTTGGCCACACTCTAAAATCCAAAAGAAAAAGTGAAACTTATTGGGTTATTGATAACCCAATCATTCAATGATTCATTTAACAGAGGTAAACATGTGGCATGGTTTAATAGAACACTAGATTCTCACTGTAATGCAGAAGAAAGAACTTGGTCTAAGTTTGTTCTATGTCAAGTGTGACTTAGAGGTGTTTTTTAAAAATACATACCAAAATGATTCAATTAAAGTTAAGTTCAAATACACAAATAAGTCAGTCTGTAACATTGAAGTCTTTCAGTTTTAATGAGATTCTCACATCAAATCAGGTCATACTTCATTGCTTCTAGCCAGAAACTGTTGCACAATCTGTAGACAAACACCACAGGCAAAGACTGGGGAACCACGTGGGCATTATGCTTGGTTGGAGTATAAAATGAGAGAAAGGAGCAGAACATGCAAAGGCATGATATTGTAGAGGTAATTTCAGAAAAAAAAGATTTAGGCAAATAGTATACCATTTGTCTGAACTGTAAGGATTTAACTATAGTTTCGATCTTTACAAAAGGAATTGAAAGGACATCTATGCTTAATAGTAGATAAGTTGGTTTTTCTAAAACTGGACTTGAACTGAGTCTAAGTCAAAATTAACTGTCAAAGAACCCCTTGGAATAGATAAAGAAACAGTGAGGAAAAGCAAATATTGTAGGAGACCAACTAACACAAAAATCTAAATATATATATAACATTCACATGAAGGGAGTTTATCTTCCAACAGTTTCCCCAAACTTTTAGCACCAAAACTGTAATAAAACAAAATATTAGATAGAATTCTAAAATATAAAATAATGTTTTAACAATATAGTTACTATATAATGAGTTCACATTTCATAAAATGTGTGAATGAAAAGCAACAATATGGAAAGTGAGAATATTTTCATCAATATAAAAATTTTCAGCTGAGCATTATGAATGATGCTGTCACTTTTATCACACTCTTGATCTAACTGATTCCTAGAATATGCCTTTACAGCACAGTAATGAGAAAATTAAATAGTTTTGAGGGATATTTGTTATTGGAAAGGCACATTAATTAAACAGAGAACTCTTGAGTTAAACAGATCCAGAAGCTTTAGAAATGTGTATTAGGAAGTATCTGACAATGTTCATATTTCTCACTGGATTTGAACTGTGATCCGAAACTCCTGTTTCTCATAAATATTATTTAAAAAACTTTGCACAATTTGGAGACAAACACCACAGGCAAAGGCTGGGGAACCATGTGGGCAACATAATTGATTGGAGAGAGAGGATCAGAGCAGGTGAACGTATAACACTGCAGAGGTTAATTCCAGAGATAAAAGCTTCAGGTAAATAGTACATCATTTTGTCTGAGCAGTAGGGACTAAACTGTAGTCTGACAAAGACATACAAAGCTCACAACAATTTCTAATATACCATATGGTGCTTGTCTTTGTCATTTGGTGTGTGTGTGTCCTGCCTTTGACTGGAGTCTTAGTTAAGTTGCTCACATCATTTAACAGGAACCAACACGCATGGAGAAACCAGTGCAGAGCTCCAGCATTCCACATCAGTGACACATGTATGAGACATTAGAATATGGGCACTGACATGACAAGAGAAACTATACCCTTAAGTATGCTTAAAACCAAGTTGATTGGGCAGGGCTTTTAGTCTCCAACATGTTAAAACATTATATATGATTCAATGGAACATGTTTATTAATTTATCCCAGATTTGAAGAAAAAGATTATATGTGTTCGAGAAAAAAAAAAAAGAATCAAATGCGTGCAGAACCCCTGACACCATTTGGCAGAAGTCGAGGGTTCCCTGGAGCATAGCTAGAAAGTGCTTGGTAGGAAACATTGTTGTAAAGGTGGCATGATGTAACAGATCAGTAAAAATAATTATAAAACATCTCTTTGGCAATTAATTCTGGCCCAGGTACTGGGTTAAGTGCATAATATGGATTATACCCTAAATCATCACAACAATTATTCCTGTCTTCAAGATGAGGAACCTGGGGTTTTGATGGGTCAAATGAATTGTCCTAACAAACTTGTTAGTGGTACAGCCAGGTGGTGACAGAGTGAAATGGAATGAGCCCTTTGCTACTATTGTTTTCATTTATTTTCTATATTATCTGGGAAATGTTCATGTAACATAGCCAGTCAATCAGAGTATTCTGCTAGAAAATATTACCATGGAGATCAGTACCCATTGCCCAATGATATTTAAGTGCCATGTAGCTTTAACTCAAATTTTATTCTCATTTATTATGATAAATTATTAGTATGTCTGATAACCTGCTATCTAATGTGGCTTCTCTAAAAATAAGAAATAATTTCACAGTTCTTGGAAGTGTTTTTAACTGGAGTGGGGCCCCAAATTTCTATTTCTATATTTTGTCTTGGCCTGAGTAGCTGAGGAACAGAGATGGTAGCAGGAATAACACTCAGAACGGGTCAGATAACCTCTCTCTGAACCTGGTCAGATAGACTGGAGAATACAGATAAGACTGGAGAAATCTCTGTCATGTACTTATCTGGGTATATTCGTTGTGCCTTTTTGAGGGAAACATCTAAGCTATGCAGAATATGGACACGACAGGCAGATTGAAGAATGGGTAGGGTTTTGGAGTCAATCTCCATTGAACCTGACTCATTCTCCCAGCTGTGCACTCCCAGATAAGTCCTTTTACCTCTCTGAGTCTCAGTTTCTTATATGTAAAATTGTGTTATTGCTTTCTTTATATGATTATAGTAGAGATTGAAAATAATGAATATGAAGCTGGCAAAATAGAAGATACTCAATAAATGTACTTGTTTGCTATTAGTAAAATAATATTTACCTTATTTAAATAAAATTAATTCCAACTCTTTGGAATGGTATTTGATCCTGGGGAATAATCAAACGGACTATATCAACATAGTGATAATTATATTGACTAAACATACCCAGTAAAAGAAAAACAAACTGTGCATTTTTGGCTGTTTATGAGTGCAGATGTGTTCTCGTGGAGAGAAGTGAAAAGGCATGCTTACTAGACCAATGATAGCTGCTCCAATCCCAATGAGAGGGCTGACAGAAATAATAACCAAGGTCAGTTTCCAACCCCTGTAGAATCCCAGCAGGAACCCACAGATGGCTGACGTCATGCGCTGAATGAAAATGCCCAGTTGGTCGGCAATGGCCTCATTGATCTTATTTATATCACTGGAACAAGAGGAAGTTGGATCACTAAAAGCTGAACATGGCCAATTCAAATGTGTTGCTGAAACAGTGCACTCTTTCCCTGCTGGATACGCCCTTCTTTGCATCATCATTGCCCTTCAGGGACATAACAGCTTCTCTACTCTTGGCAAATTTGCTGCACCTCTCAAGCCTCTCTGCTATGGCCAACTCAATTTGTCCTTACTTAGCTTTCCTACATGATGTCCACTCAAGGTTGATAAAGGCTTTTGAAAACCATCTTATTTGTCTCTTGCTTTCTAAGAGCTCCGGTCTACCCTGAAGAATCCTTCTTTTTTTTTCATACTTATTAAATCCTTTCTGCCTCAAGATTCTATTCAGATACCACCCCATTCATCAATCTTGCATAATCCCCAGGGAGAAATAATATCCTCCTCTGTGTGTTTCCATAGCAACATAATTAGTTGGTACATAGACAGGTGCACATGTATGTGTAATTATTGCATTCTGCTTGTAAGCCATAGAAAATAGTAGCTAAAAATCTCAGACCCTCTGAATTTGAATACAAGCTCTTCTAGAGCAATGTCCTTAAAATTTTTGTGCTTTAGTTTTCCCACCTATAACATGAGATAACTTTTGTTTAAAAAATAAATAAATAAAAATTTAAAAATAAATAAATAAATAAAATGAGATAACACAATTCATCCTAGAAGGTAATAACAAACCTTAAACTAACTTGCATAAAGCAAATAAAACAGTGCCTATCTAGTAATAAGCAACCCCTGTTAGTCCTAAGTGTTTGTTTGTTTGCTCCTTTTATACCTCCTACTAGGTTATAAGTTCTTTCAATGCTGAAGTATAAGGTAAGTACACCAAAACTACGTCAGATTCATATGCCTAAGAACATTTCCTTAATTCTCATCCAAAAGGGGTAAATAGGTCTTGGAACATGACAACAAGAAAGGACATAAGACATCACTCAGTGATTAGACCATTGTGCTCTAGCAAGATTAAACATATATTCACGGTCACAGTAGGTAAGGGGCAGAGTAAATGCTGGAATCTAGGCATCAGATCTTTCATTCAACTTTATCTTTACTGTACCCTGACTGCATTTCATGGGTCTCAATGTTCAATTCAACATGATTCTGGCTGTAATTACTCAGGACTCATTCAGACTTTCAGAGGTGGATTATCAATGATGCAAAAATGTATCTGGGTATAAATTAGATTTAAATCCAGGGGTTTTTTTTTTAGCTTGACTCTTTTCTAAAATTATTTTTGGAATTTCTGTTTTGTATTCAGAAGTAGCCTCCATATATGTAGCAAGATCATTGTTTCTAATTCCACTGTTTTTCCATTATGTATAGATTGTGACATCCATCCCTCAGTTTCTCCTTGTGAGGTCAACTAACCTTATCTTTTAAAATGTTCTGCTGTAATATTTCATTTCTAACATTTTGATCAAGGTTCTGTAAATCCAACTGCAGCAGCAGAGCTTCCAATTTTAAGTAAGCTCATTCAAAGATATTGCCTATGAAAATTCCATGCCACCTCCAAGAGCCCAACACAAGAGACAACTCAAACCAAATCTAATGAAAATGTTTTCAAATTGTTACTTAATTTAAAAACAAGAGTTTTATTATACAACATGACACTTTAAAACATTGTTCCACCAGTCACTTACTCAGAGAATCTTGTATTCAGCTCCCCCACAGAATTGCAGTCAAACCATCCAATCTCCATTCTCATTATTCTTCTAAAGTACATTTTTCTCATTTTTCTTACCTGGCGAGCTCCAGAAATCACCCAAAAGCATATCTGAAAATGGACAAAAGCAGTCGTTAGCACTGTGATATTAAAAATGTTTGTTAACTCCTCTTTTCAGAAACACGTAGTTTCCATATTGTCATTTTTAAAAAGAGAAATAATCCACAAAATGCCTCTTCTTGGGAGCCAAGTCCTGAGCTCTGGTGGCTGCTGCTGAAGGTGGAGATGACAGAACATCTTTGGAGAGGTGGCCAGAAGCCTGGGTTTGGAGCCAGCCTATCTGCAATCAGGTCCTTGACTCTTGGATTTTGCCATATTGAATTTCACTGTCTACCTAAGTAAGATAAGGTTCCCACCACCAAACATAAGATATTACTGCTCTGAAGTCCCTCTTTTTTGCATACCTCTTCTGAGTGACATTTTCCCCTGGGAAAATATTCATGTATAGAATCCAAGCAATGGTTTTTGAGAAACATAAGACAAAAATGATGACACAAGTCAGGAATCTAATCTGCTGATAGATGGATTCATTTCTCTTTACAACTAAGATTACTTGGAATAACTCTTCTTGAATAAAGGGGGAAAGGGATTCATCATATTTTTCTATGGAAGGCAGCAAAAAATAAGTATTTTTCTTCCTTAATAAGAATTAAGTAGCCCTGAGCCTGTCCATCACCTAAATCAAGAATATGCTCTAGATTCAGATTTACAGACTTTGGAATGGAGGGCAGTTTGATGAGATTTTAACAGTAAAAGAGAAAAAATACCCTTTGCTTTCTGTCACCTGCATGAGCCCAGCTTTCTCCGGGGTCTTATGCCTTTCCCTACAAACATACCCACAACTGTCCCTTTGAAGCTCAGAAGACAGGAGTGGGGGGAAGGAGGAAGGACAGGGCATATGACTAAAAGCCCACCCTCCCTAGACAGTTCTCTCCCTAGACAGTTCTTGTAACCTCTTCAGTTTTCTCCTGCACAGAATCCTCCCCATTCTCAAGCCCTCACGAAAATAGAATTAGGGCTTTTAGGGTTTCTTAAAGAGTAAAGGCTACTCCAAGTATTCAGGCAACAAAAACAACCATTTGCATTTCATCATCATGTCCATGAGCCCAGATGTTAATCTCTAAATAAAATACAGGAGGTACTAACTTGAATATATCCCAGAATAAATACTGCAACACCAATTCCAGCATAGATCGCGGAAAACACGATCATTTCACTCTCAATGTCCAGCAACCTTCAAAAGAGGAGGGAAAATGTTAAGATTTACAAATAGGATCGAGCTATCAAGGATAACATTTCCAGATGCAGGGGGAGATTAAAAATATGGGTATCATAAATTTCTATTGAATTTGAGTAAGGCATTTTATCTATGCACAATTATAATCAATCCAATCAAATCCTTAAATAGATTTCATGGTACTAATCACAGCAAATATACTCACCTTCTTCCTTTCTCTAGGCAGAGATGCTGGGATTGTGAAATAATCAGAAGACAAGGAAACCCTAGCTAGCTGCCCAGTGCTGGGTTTACCTTGGCCTCTTTTGCACATACACAGGCAGTGATAGAGCAATCATGGCTAGGAAAATGTGTAACAAGCCTGACAGGGTCTGAAAAGACATTTACTTACAGAAGCAAGCACACTGTAAGTCAAGAAAAAAAATGACATTTACTTACAGAAAGAAACATGCTGTAAGTCAAGAAAAAAGAAATGACATTTACTTACAGAAAGAAACATACTGTTACCTCCTTTAGGAATCTAAGTTAGCTTTTCAATTTCTCCATCTCAGAGTGACACTGAAAAAAATGTGTATGTCATTGTCCCATGGAGGAGGGCAATGTCTTATTAGCCTTGTCTATATCTCTGCCATTTTTCTCCTGGCCATACCTCATGAAGCTTCCCTCACCAAGATGGTTTCTAAGGTTGAAACCAAAGACACCTGTGCAATATAGCACAAAAGTTCTTTGCGCTTTCACCAGCAAAACTACATGCTGCGACACGGGATTTGGAACTGGCAGAGCTGGAGAAGGGAGAAAAAATATTTCGAAATTATATTTTGAAAAAATATGTTTTGAAATTATAAAAGTTACATTTCAAAATTATAAAGAAATTTGTAATTAGAAAATTAGCATATTGACTGATAGACATGCTGATCAGTAAGGACTAGTTAAGTGATATTCAGCTTATTTCTCTAGAAAATTAGAAGTGGCATCTTTAGCATGTATGGTCTTACTTTGCATCATTTCTGTCTCTATCAGGTGTTCCCTTTGCAGATAAAATTTAAATTATTCTCTTCCTCTACTGAACTCAGTGGAGTCCTCTACTCTGCCTCTACAAACTCAAGCCAAGTACTACAACATAATTCACTTAATACAGAGTGAACTATTATTGCACAAGTTCTAATACCAAGTGGTACAATTAGTTTCTTAATTAAATATACTTATATTGAATTTATTTATGTATGTCTTGCTGGTTTTTCAGGCAAGGGTTGGGTTTGTACTTCTTGCTCACATTTCCAAAGTTGATACACCTATATAAAATAAGTAATCAATAAATGTTTCTTGATTTTGCTTTGACTTTCAAAATACTAATTAGAAAGAAAAATTCTGCCATGGTCTACCCCTCAGACAACCTCCAAACCAGCTAAAAGTTCACAACATTTCCAATCTTTTATGATAACCAGTGATAACACTGAGAAAGAAAAAGACCTATAAAATGACAAATGTATATATGAATATTTGTTATGGCTTATGTATAGATGTCCCCACAAAGTCTCACACAGTCACAGTGAGAAGGCTTTTTATAGGTCACTGAATCTTATTAAGTGTGTGTGATTAGTAAATCAGTCTACTGATTGCTTTGACATAGTTTTGGCAAGGATTAAGGTTGTGAGTGTTATACTCACCCCAGGGCAGATAGCTTGTATATAATATAAGGGACAGAGCCAAGTGTGGTGACGCATGCCTTTAATCCCAGCACTTGGGAGGCTGAGGTAGGAAGAGCATTGTGAGTTCGAGGCCACCTTGGGCTACAACGTGAGCACAAGGCTGGCCTGAGCTACACAGTGCAATTCTGCCTCAAAAAACCAGGGCTGGGAGTTCGGCTCAGTGGCTTAAGCACCTGTCTGACAGGTACAAGGTCGTGAGCTCAATCCCCGGTGCCACAAAAAAAAATAAAATAAATATAATAATAATAATAATAATAATAATAATGGGACAGAAAGAGTCATGTCTTTTTCCCCTCGTTGTTTTTGCTACCTTCCACCTGCCGTGAACTGTTGCCCCTCTGCCTTGTGCCACCCTGCCTTGGAGCCAGTCAATTATGGACTGAAACTTATACAAACTGTGAGCCAAATAAACCTCTACTCCTTTAACTTTGGGTGTCAGGTATTTTGTCTCAGCAATTAGAAAAGTAGCTGAAACAGAATTTGGTACCAAGAATGGAGTTACTACTCTGACATTACATGGTCATGTGACTCAGGAGCTTTTAGAACTTACTTGTAGGAAGGGGATGAGCTTAGAAGACAAGAAGGCCAGTAAAGACCTTTAGGCTATACTATATGAGAGATTCTGGTCAGAGCTCAGAAAACCAGAAAACCAGTGAAGACCAGGCTCAGGCTCAGATTTCTACTAAGAAGAAAAGTGTGTTATACCTTGCAGAAAGTTTGCATTTTGCTTATGTCTAGAGATTTTTCCTGAGACTGAAATTAAGGATAGTGGATTAATTAATCTAGTAGAAGAAATTTCAAGGCAGTGGCATTGCTACCATTGGGGACATTTAACCACATTTATGTTGACAATCAAGAGCAAAGAGCCCAGTCAGGCGTGGTGGCGCACGCCTTTAATCCCAGCACTCGGGAGGCTGAGGTAGGTGGAGCGTTGTGAGTTTAAGGCCGGCTCGGGCTACAACATGAGCGCAAGGCCGGCCTGAGCCACATAGTGCGACCCTGCCTCAAAAAACTAGGGCTGGGAGTTTGGCTCAGCAGTTTAAATGCCTGTATGGCTGGTGCGAGGCTGTGAGTTTGATCCCCAGTGCCTGTGAGTTTGATCCCCAGTGCCTGTGAGTTTGATCTCCAGTGCCACAAGAAAAAAAAAAAAAAAAAAAAAGAGCAAAGAGCCCAACAAAATGATTGAAAACATTTTGAGTCTGACCAAAAAAGAAGCTCCAGTAAAACTGTGGGCTGCAAAGATAGAGCAGAGGAGATTACTGAAAAAGAACAGGAAAATAAAAAAGGTGGCCTGAGGGCATCACAAAAAGCAATGAAACCCTACCCTTTACAGTCTCAAAATTACAAAGGTCTTGAGGGAGGAAACCATCCCCTTCTTTGTGGTTTCCATTAATTAGCAACCCATGGCCACTTTTTCAAGGGAGCATAACAACCCTGAGAAGTCCCACCAGAATGTCCCAGGTCCACTAACTGCTGTTCTGCTTCTATAACTTTGCCTAATGCCACCCACCAGTGAAATGTTGTCCCTAGATAAGAAACAGTATAAAGGTGAAGGAAAAGTGAGAGCAAGAGCTCTCAGGGCAATAGGATTCCCTTGCTGAGCCACTAGCAATAAAGCTGCTCTTTTCTTCTCCTCTGTGTCTGGGTGGTCCCTCTGGGTATTACATTCCACTCCTACTTCAATCAAAGACTTTGCTTTAAAAAGCTTCAGAATATCATGTTCTAAAATGGTAGCAGTCTAAAAAAGTTATTCCTCAGTATTTAGTTCATAGGTACTCAATCGCTACAGGGAATAGAAAAGGAAACCTGGCTACTGCTCCAACTGGTAGCACACGTGGTGCTGGTTTTAGGTGCATACAAAATGCAAGAGTTGTGGGATCAAGGAGGCTTTTATCCGGAAGCCAGACAATGTGCTCCTGTGAAGGCAATGTGAAAAGTTGTGAGTGTAAAGCCAAAAATTCATTAAAAATCCAAAAAGTTTTGAAAAGCCAGAGACATAGATCATCAGAGAAAAACTGCAAGGAGAGAACAGAGCTTGTCCCAGAGAAAAGCCATGAGAGCTACAACTCCTAGCAGTGCTGTAGGGGCAGAGCCACCCAAGACCTTTAGAGTTCACAACTTGCCGCAGATTGCTGGGAATGCTAGAAGTGAAACTGTGAGATTTAGTGTTTGCCCTGAGGGATTTTGGTCTTGCTTCATTCCCATTTCCTGGTATACCCGTTTATAACTTTTAAAATGAAAATGTTTATTTTGTGTCATTAAATGTTAGAAGTGTTTAACTTTCTTTTCATTTGTACAGGGGCTTGCAGCTAAGGATTTGCCTTAAACCCTAGAGGAGACTTTAAACTTAGACTTTTCAGCAATGTTAAAAATGTTAAGACCTTGGCAACTCTTTGAGATAGAGTAAATACCTTTTGCATAAAGGGATGTACGTGAGTCTTTGGGATGCCAGGGACAAACTGTTGTGGTTTATGTCTAGATGTCCCCCCAAAGTCTCATGTAGTCACAGGGAACAGGCTTTTTAGAGGTCACTGAATCTAGTGTGTGATGCTAGGATTAAGGGTGTGTGATTAGTAAATCAGTCCACTGATTGGTTTGGCACAGTTTTGGCTAGGATTAAGCTACCCCAGGGCAGGTAGCTTACATACAATATAAAGGGCAATGAACTGTTGCCCCTCTGATACATGCCACCCTGCCTTGGAGTCAGTCAATTATGGACTGAAACTTGTACAAACTGTGAGCCAAATAAACATTTCCTCCTTTAACTTTAGGTGTTGGTATTTTTGTCTCAGCAACAAGAAAAATAACTATCCACAAGCAGGGGCTCTTATAAAAACTTCCAAACTTTTTGTAGTGTGTATGGTGTAGGATTATGGGTAAACTTTTCTGATGTGTACATAACCCACTGCTGTTACTTTTCAAGTAGGGCAATGAAACTTGGGTGTTCAGAAACTGATGAACTTTTGTCCAAAAAATTATTTAACATCCCTGAGGCATATTCCTTGCACATGAAGCAGAAGTGACGAAGGACCTGCTAAAGCGCAGTTGTTTGTTACAAACGTATATGTACTGAGTACTGGGCATCAAACCAGCCTGGGATTCCTCGGAGCAAAGCCCAGGGGAGCTGTGCCCCTGCTGCAAGGTGCAGACAAAGACACATGCAGTTTATGATCTTTTGCACTCCTGAGGAATCCCTGAAGTGAGGGGTTAACTCACTTCTGTCTTATTCCTGGAAAAAGTGGTTATTACAGCCTTAGAGATGACTTGAGAATATCTACAGAACAGTATGAAAGACCTTTAGGAAAAACCTAGGAAGACAAAGAGAGGGTGGCTCAGTACCCTAGAGGGTCATGGCTTCATTATCTACATGGTAGAGGGCTCTGGGATCATCAAATCTTGGAGAGGATTCTATGCCAACTGTGCAGGTACTTTAGATCACACAATTGTGCTTTCTTTTTTCTTAGTAGCAAAAGTAACATGAATCTATTTTATTAAATTAAGAGTCCCCTGATGTATTTGCTGAACAGAGAAGAGGCAAGAGAGATGATAATTACGAGGAAGAGGTAAGAGGTGTTTCATAAACTATGAAGATATGAGGAGTCTTATCTTGATTTTTATAAAAACCAGAATCATAAAATTGTATCACTGAATTTACACATCAAGGTTTCATATTACTGAAGCCATTTTAATTACCTAGGAGATTTTAGAACACTGCAGCATAAGGAATTTTCCTTTCAATTGGTCTCCTGCATTGAGATTCTGTAGCCCTGACACATTAGAGTAACTGTCAGTACCAACTCCAGACTGAATGTCACAAGCTGGCAGAAAAGTGTTCAAGTCCTAGTTTCAAATCATGGTGACCCTGTATTCCTTAATGAACAGGACATTTACTTATAGACAAATGACTTATCTTTTACTAAACAACTATGCATTGTGGTACAACCACTATGAATTGTGGTAGCATGTTTCAGACAATCAGTGGCCATTTTCCCCCTCAGGAAGCTGTTTTTGTTGGTTTATAATAGATTCACAGAAGTTGTGAAAAGTAATTTAGCAAGATTATATATAACCTTTATCCAGTTTTCTTTCAGTGGTGACATCTTGCAAAACTGTAGGATACTGTAACAACCAGGATATTAACATTGATGCAATCAAAACCAGAAGGATTAGACTCAGATCACCACAGGTTCTTTCATGTTGTCCTTTTATACCTACTTACAGGAGCTGTGTGTTTAAAAAAAATACTGTGTGTTTTAACTTTTAAAATTTTTACAATAAAAGGCACATTGCCATTAGTCCCCCTCAAAATATTTCCCCTCACTTCAACTATACTTGTCCCATTGCTCTTGTGACTTCCTGAAGCAGTTCTGGAAGTGTTCTTTCATGAGTATGTTTTTGTGGCTGCCTCGATGTCTTGAATCCATTCAAAGCATTTCCCACAAATTCTGTCAAATAAAATCATGTTGCATCCTCATTTATCTTATTCACTAGATCTGGCACTGCATGACTTCTGGCTCTTTTCTAATAGCAAAATAACCATAAAAAGTAAACAATTTGGATTGATTCAGAAATCAAGGTGGCCATGACAGTGTAATTAAAGACAATCATGAAAGAGAACTTCCAGAACTGGTTCAGAAAGTAGCAAGAGGGCCGGGAGTTTGGCTCAGTGGCTTAAGTGCCTGTCTGTCAGGTGCAAGGTTGTGAGTTCAATCCCCAGTGCCACAAAAAAAAAAAAAAAAAAAAAAAAAAAAAAAAAAAAAAAAAAAAAAAAAAAAAAAAAAAAAAAAAAAAGTAGCAAGAATGATAGCATAAGTGTGTTCAAAGTAAGGTGTGTGTGTGTGTGTGTGTGGTGCTTGGATTGAACTCATGGCTTAATGCATGCTAGATAAGCACTTGATCACTGAACTATATTTCCAACCCTAGCTCAGCCTAATTCTTGATTTACTTGAACTCTTGATGATGAAACTCTATTGATAATTTTCATCAGTAGCTTGTTCCTGTGCATTGCTAATTAAGATTTCATATTATGGATAGATGTATCATAGTTTGTTTAAACCAGTTGCCCCTGAAGGAATACCTGAGTTTTTTCCAATTTTTGCTTATTACAATTAAAGTCGCTATAAATATTTGTGTACAGAATTTTCCAGAAAAATTAACATTTTACATTCTTTCCAGCAACATATGAGTGATCCTATTCCTCCACATCTTCATTTAGAATTTTCACTATTTTTTATTTTAGTTATATTTTAAGGCATGACAGGATATAATTACAGGAAATTTTCTCTTGAAAAAATTATCTTCGTGAGCATAATTAGTGGTCTGGGTCAATTTACATTATACATGGGGAGAGTGATTAACTTTACAAAAATGAAGGACTTAAAAACCTGTCACTGAACAGCTCTCCTTTATACAAACTGCTCTGGGTCTTTCAGATAAAAAGAAACTTCAAAGTTCTGAGAAGAAACATACATATTCAGATAGGAGGAAATTCATTTCTAATGAATTGACTTGTTACTTTTTAAAGGGTAATTCTACATATTGTGTGTTCTCCTCTGCTTTTCTACCATCAAGTACTTGCCAATTTGTAACTACATACTTATGAACTATTGTTGTTTGAATAATGGTCTGCTTAACTGGACCTAAGGTCTGCAAAAATGGACCATGATTCATAAGATAAATGTGTCTTTAATGGTTCCACAAGATCCTGTATATAGGCAGAATTCAAATAATTTTGGTGGACTACACAATAGAAATAAATCTTTAACCACCTACTCATCTGACAGAGGATTAATATTCAGAATATATAAAGAATTCAAAAACTTAGCAACAAAAAATAATCCAATCAGTAAACAGGCAGACGACGTGAAAAGACACTTCACAAATAGCCAATAAATATGTGGAAAAATCACTCAGCATCCTTAGCCATCAGGGAAATGCAAATCAGAACTGCATCAATATTCCACCTCACCTCAATTAAAATGGCTATCACACACACACACACACACACACACACACAAAAAGATAACACATGCTTGTAAGTTGCAGAGAAAAAGGAACTCTTATGCCCTGTTGTTGGGAATTAAATTAGTACAACCACTATGAGAAACAGTATAAAGGGCCCTCAAAAAAATAAAAAATAGGACTACCATATGTTCCACCTATACCATTCCTGATATATATATAATATATATATATATATATATATATATATATATAATTACTTCTGAGTATATATTTAAAGATATGGGATCAGTCTAATTATCTGTCAACAGATGAATGAATACAGAAAATACAGTATATGTACACAAAGGGCTATTAACAAGTCATAAAGAAGAATGGAATCATAATTTGCAGGAAAAATGGATGAAAGTGAAGATGTCAAGTTAAGTACAATAAACCAGACACAGAACGACAAGTACCTTTGCTCATATGTGGAAACAGAAAAAAAAAATGACCTGAAAGTAGAGAAGTGATTATTATACCTGAGCAGAAGGGTTACAAGGGGAAAAAAGATTGAGTAGAAGGGGGCGGGGCATGATCAAGGTTTGATATATGCATATATGGAAATGCTACAGTGAATTCCATTAATGTGCACAATTAATGTTTATTGATAATAATAAAACAAAAAATGAAAACTCCTTCAGGCAAGGTAGCGCCAATAGAAAATTATCAACAAATCTATTTTTATCAGGAAAAAAATTTGTGGCTTAATGAGGAAGTGAATTAAAAAGCTCTTCAAGTAACATTACAGAAGACTGTCAGTGATTTAGAAAGACTTACTCATAGTCTGAATCAAACATGTCAAAAATTTCAAAAATGAAGGTAAGAAATATAAATTCATTGAGGAAAGCATTTCAAATGTCTTTCAAACAGGATGTGCCCCACCCTTGAATCATGAATTTGAGTACTATATGGGTTCATACGTGCAAACGAGCTTGTTCTGAACTGGAGGCAGCATGAGGTAGGCTGCAAAGTTCGTGCTACGACAGTGAGTCAGCCCAGGTATGCTACAGACTCACCGATTACACAGAGTAGCCTGTCGAGCTTGTCGCGGATGGAATAGTAGCTTACTGACTGTGCCTGTCTGAGTCCTGGCTATTCTTGCACAGCTACCTCTATTTGCAGGGCCACACCACTCTTCCATGGAGACTCAACGTGACCAGTGACCCCTGCTCCAGCCAACACAGCCTGCTTATAAAACTCCCAGTGTAGGAAGGGGCTTGGGACCAGAATATCATCAAGTGCAGCCACAGGAAGTTGGTGGGGGAGAAAAAGAGGAACTACTGTCTGTGAAACTCAAATGAAACTCCTGGGTCACCTCCCTAGTGGCATTAAGTATGAGCAGTATGTGCTCGAACCTGTAGTCAATAGTATGATTAAATTTTGGTGCTGTATTTGATAAGCAGTCTCTAATCCTGTTTCTGTTAAGACTTTAAAACACACTAGGATGGAAAAAACCTCAGGGCAGAGTAATTTCTAGAAATTTGGGTAATGTTTTTGTTCCCTGTATTACATGCCACTCAAGTTTAACCGATAATGTCTCATTTATACATTTTTAATTATAATTTAAGATATAAGAAGAAGTAAAAAAAAAAATAATGGAAAGTGGCCTACCCACAATGTGTTCCATTTGTCACATTCTGGTGGAGGGAACTGTTGATCCACACTATGGTGTTATTCACACATGCTTTTCCTGGAATACTGAGTTCTTGTATTTCAGTGTCATACTCAATAAAAGCATCAGTCATTAAACCAAAAATGAGAAGCACTCCCGGCTGGGCCAGTCCATGGAGCAATGCACATAAACTTCCAACAAACATCAGCCAAATGTCGGTCGAGGAAGAAAATCGAAACTTGAAAAACAAAGGGTTCAGAGATCATCAATGGCCAGAAAGCAGGAGAAGCAGGAGCACAATGTAATTTTAGTTACTAGGTTCTAATAAATATGTAATACTCAACACCAATTTTATGGGAGTCATCTTAACTAAGTAGTACAGCTCACATTAATTATTTTGAATTAATTAATAAGTAATAATTTATTTTGAAATAAATTTTAAAATTATCTAAAACATTAGACTCTTACATTGTTAGATATGGTTCTTTCTGTCCTAATCTCAAAATTCCCTTTATCTCAGGAGGATTTTAGCATTTTGCTACACCCACAATTCAAGGGAAACCATCACCATGATGGATGCCATGGACAAGTGAATATGGGCTCAGCAAGGTAATAAATTGTCTCTCAGAACTGTTCAGGACAATAAAGAGTACCTGTCTGCACCTGGAAATGCCTCTGTCCTGTGCAAACTGGGGATAGGAACCTAAACCACAAATTTTTAAATCTTTTCACAAAACTTAATATTGATGATGTGGTTACTGTGATGCTTTTCTTTACTGAAATGATCACCTTGAAGATTACTTTCCAGCATATTTTGCTGATCTATCAGACAGAATTTTTGTATTTAGTTAATAACAGATTTCTAACCGGTATTCAGCATTTCACCACACAGGTGAAGTTTATGACCAAGTAAGGCATCACTGGTTAAAACCTGCCAATATTGACAAAGAGTCAGCACTTCCTCCATGCTCTGAGTGATTCATGGTAGCAAATCCAATGCTATATCCATCAGTTTTATTACCAGCTCAAAGAAGCCAACTTGTATGCCATCACCTTTCTTCTTATCTTGTAACCTGAAAAAAGCAGGCATTTAAAGATCATACATTCCAAAATGATGAGAAATTCTCTTTGCATGCTGCTTTATGAGTCATTCTCTAGTAAGAAAGCTCTCATTGGCTGGGAAATGATGACCAAACTCAGTATCTTGAAAACGGCCTTTAATTCTTCTAGAGATTTCAGTACAGTTATACCTTATGTTCAGTAGATATTCAGTTAAGATTTTGTTTTTGTTTTTGGAGAGGTATCGGGGCAATTAAAAAGTCCTAAGTACTTCCAATTATACAACAATTAGCTATTGCCTTCAGCTGTGATCCTTGACCCATTTACACCTACATTTCCTTGTGGATAAACTGAGTTGACTAGACTAGCTGATGTTAAATCTTCCTTCTAGTGCTTGAAAGTGTGACAATCACATTAGTAGTTCTGTTGTGATGAAAAACTCAAGAACACGTCCATAATTTCCTTAAGATTGAATTTCCTAGCTATCGTTATTCATCTGTTTTCTCATAAGGTTATGCTTGACTTATCTTTGACTTCCTCAACTCCAGGGATCTCCACTTAGACACAGTGAGTCACTCATTCCTTGGGCACCTCAGACCTTGCTGTTATGAGGAACTACTAGAGCTCAGAACATCCTTTAATTCCATTGGCATTCTGCAGCTGCCCATTCATCCTATTTTCTCAGTTCGTTCTTTCTTCCACATCCCTTTGTCAACTTCAATTAGATTGGAATCCTTTTAATCCTCCAGTTACTGAGAATCACTAAGCCCCATCAAGATTTTTTTCTTCCCTTGTACACCCCAAATCCTACTGCCTAGCATTTGACCTACATCCCTAATCCTTTCCCCAAAATCCATCCTCAGAAACTCTATATCTGCATCCACCTAATCGTTTGCATTTTCCTCCTTAAGCCAGGCTGCTGGGCCTGCTGGAGATAACCCAAGCACCACATGGACTGTAGCCAACACATGCAGTGTGTATCCCTTGGCTGCCCTAATCTTCCTTCCCAATGCAGAGTCGAATCTCAAATCCTTGTTGAGGTCTCATCCAAGGTTCCTTTTGGAGTGGTCCCATTCGTTCTCTGACCAGGTCTTTTTCTATTTTACTGTACACCAGTTATCAACAACCAGTTACCTGGGCTTTTGGTGAATTTCATCCATACTAAATGTGTTCCCACCACTCGGTGTTTGCGCTTGCAAATCCCTCTCCCAAATGGTCCCACATGGACAGCTACCCTCACATCTTTCAATCTCCCTTCCAAAGTTGCCTCAAAAGAGCTTTCCCTGGCCAAGTTCTTTAAAATTTCAACCTCTCATCCCAACACATATACATGATATTTCTTACTTCATTTTCATACTTACTGTTCTTCCTTAGAAAATGATAGGTTACATTAGCTACAGTGCTGCGTGTTTTATTTGTTTATGGTGTTTATTGTATCTCCCTTACCAAAATGCTCACCTCAAAAACAGAGATTTTTGTCTATTTTGTTCTTTCCTTTGCCCATTTTTTTTCTTTTCTGTACCCTCAGCACCCGTAATAGTGCCTGACACTTTGCAAGCATTCAATGAATATTTGTGAAATGAATGAACAAATAAAAGAACTAATGATTGTGTGTTCTTCAGCTTGACCCACAACATTGACTTTCATCCCTCTGCAGATTACTTATATCGCCCTCAGCATGTTTCTCAAACTTTTACTGTGAATTTTGCATTTCACATTTACCTCCTCTAAGAGCAAAGAACTCAGTCAACTTCCTACTAAGCTGTTGTTGCCATTTAACCATGTTTGCACCATTTTCTCTTTCCCAATCAGTGAAGAAAGAAAGTGTGGTTCGAGGCCCAGGCTGACATTATCATTTCCAGCCCAAAGCTAATCTTATCAATACCACTTCTACCTTCCTTCCTTCCAGGAAGTACTTACAATTTCTTAAATATCTAAAATTCCTCCCTTTCCACCCACCTTCATGTCAGGTCTCATCTGGTGCCTCCCTTCTGTCTTCTAAACTAGGCCTCTTTTTACCGAAGAGTTATCCATTGGCATTTGTTTTATATGATAATTTGAATTCAAGCTAAAGAGAAATGCCTAATAATTAAATTGTAGGTCCCTACTATTCATCTGTAGGAAAAACTTGTGGTTTGGGGATTTTCTTGTGCCCATGAAATCACAGATATTGTCCAATGTTATCCAAAAGGGATATTTCAAAAGGTTTTTAGAATCACATTTAGTAATGCTTTTTTGTTTCTTATTTTATTTTTATTTATTTATTTAGATTTTTCTTTATTTTAAACAAAAGGAAAATAAGAAATCAAAACATAACAATTTCATGCCAACCAACAAAACAGCAACAATCATCAGCATATTGGATAGTCCCGAAAATTATTTAAGATAAAAAATATAGACATGAAACATTATCTAACAAATTATTAACACAATTGTTTTCAAATGAACATTTCCCATTGAAAATAAAATCTGAAGGTGAACCTGAGAAAATTACATTTCACTCAGAATTCTTTTTCTCTGACTGTCACAACTGATTTTTTATATACATAGATTTGTTTCAGATGACATGATACTCTACCTAGAAGATCCCAAAAAGTCTAGTTGACCTGTCTTTTTGTGACAGCTGGGTATTGAGATCTCTCAATACAATCATATTAAGGCTTATTTGATTTTTCATACCCATTAATAATTGTTTTATATAACTGAGTGCACTAATATCTGTTGCATATATATTTATGATTGTTATCTCTTCCTCTTGGATTGTTTGCTTTACCAATATATAGTGACTTTCTTTGTCTCTCTTAATCAGTCTTGGCTTAAAATTAACTTTATGTTCAAATAGAATAACTACCCCTGTTTTTTTCTGGACTCCTGTTGCATGGAGCATTGTTTTCCATCCTCTAACTTTCAGACTATGGGTATTTTTTGAATTAAATGTGTTTCTTGTATACAGCATATTGTTGGATCTTACTTCTTGATCCATTCTGCCAGACTATGTCTTTTTTTTTTTTTTTTTTTTTTTGGCTCTGGGGAATGAACTCACAACCTCACCCTGGCAGGGCAGGCGCTTAAGGCACTGAGCCAAACTCCCGGCCAGACTGTGTCTTTTGATTGGTGAATTAAGACCATTAACATTGATGGTTAAAACTGATACGTATTAACTTATCCTTACCATGTTGTTTTCTATTTTCCTGGAGTAATTCTTTTTTAAAGAGAAGAATGGCTTGCATCATTTTATAATAAGTACAGTGTGCATGCAAATATTTTCTGCTTTTATAAGACTATTGTAGAAGTATTCTAGAAAAGATGCTACATTGTTGAAATTGTCACTTACCTCACTTTCTTATCATTGTTATCTGTCAGACAAAAACAATACATAAAGAAGTTAATATTAATGGCAAAATATGACATAGTTATTAATAACTTTGTTCCAGAAAATTTCTACAGCGTACTTTTATTTATGGAGTATTATAAAATACTTGTTTGCCTTTTTTCTTTTCATGCTTTCTTTTTCCCTGCATGTACGTGTAACATGTATTACAGAAAAGATAGTTTTCAGTCTCAGGACTGCTGCATTGACTACATTTCTGGACTTTTCTTCTGGTCACAAAATATTTGTATTTTATGGATATCAAATGGAGACCAACATTTCTAAATAGTCTGAAGAAAATATAGCATTTCTTTATCTATTTAATAGATCACAAGTTAACTGGACAATGTCATTAACACTTCCATATGGGTAAAAGGCACCAGTTGACCACACATTGTTTTCCCCGGTACAAGTGAGATACAAGGCAGGAGGCAAAACTTGGGCTCTGGGGTCACAGGGGTAGGAAAGCCACAGGGAAAGGAACCCTGAGGTGCTCTGTCACCCACTACCAGGGATGTCACATCCTGGGTTTTCCCCTGACATTTCAGTGAATGTAAATGAGAATAACGAGACAGAACTGAATTAGAATCGCGGTTCCATTAATTAGTGCTCACGTGACCTTCTCCAAGTTTAATATTAATGACAAAAATGTAACATAATTATTAATAATTTTGTTCCGATTTCTTCATCTGTAGGATACTGAGTCGTAAGATTAAAAATAAAATAATAACTTAGAATCCTCCACATTTAGCACGCCAAGTCCAAGTGCTGTAGACCCCTGCCGCGCCATCTCATTCTGGCAGGCGGAGGCCTGGCCCAGCTCCTCGGAAGAAGCAGCGCTCATTGCCTGATTGCTCAGCCAGCACCGTGATCCAGAACAACACAGGAACACAGTGAGTAATCACAGCCAGCACTGGGACAACCCTAGCTTTCCCAGGAAAGGGATTTATGAGAGACTCTTCCTCTCATCCACACGCGTGTGTTCTCACCTAGAGCTTTGAGACAGTACAGTGCATGGATTCTGGAGAGAACCACGTGGTTATGTGTCAAATGCACGCCCATAAGAGTTCTACGTGTCATCATTGATTTTTCTCTGCTCCTTGAAATTTCACTAATTTGTCCTACTTTCATGTTTGTCTCTTTGTACGAGAAGCATTGAGAAAAAAGGTCACTTACGTGATGCATCTGACTCAAAAGCATAATTCTCCTCCCCAAATTTCTTCACACTGCGAAGAATTACTGAGTCAGACATGGTAATTGCAATCTGCAGTCAACAACCCTACAAAATGAGATGAAAGATTTATTGCAATTATTGCCCTTTTTCTTCTCTTTAACTGAAGTAGCCAAATAAAAGAACATTTTGGTTCAAGAAATAAGCTTCACTAATCAATCTCAAGCAAAGGTAGGTTTTAATTGGCCAGTAACTCAAAGAAAGAGCTTAATTATTAGGAAAAGATAAACAGAAACCATTAGGAATGGCTTTCTCTAGTTGGTTGATGGACAATTGTTTTATACTCATTGGGTCTTTCTGCTCATTTGGGCTTTATTCATTTTTAATGAGTTAGCATAAAAGCCATAAGAAGCGCAGACCAAATGGTGACATTCTGGAGTCCAAGAAGTGATGAATGACATTTACATGCTACTGAACAGCATCCAGTGCTCCTCTGAAAACACAGCCCAAGATAAGAAGGGTCCACTAGGACCAAGGAAGCGGATGAAGGGCAAACACCAAGTAAGATGTTAGTATCTGTCAATTATTCACAGAGGAAAATAATCAATCTGGAAAGGAAAAATTTCAGGATAATTCCAGGACTTTAGACTTAGCACAGAGTTTCTGCTTTACTAACTTTCTTGGCCTCAAATAAATAGCCATGAGGGATAACAGATTTTCTTTATCTTTTTCTTCCTAGGAAAAAATGCATTCAGATCCCAGTCAATGACAATAAAACAGAAATGGAAGAGAACCATTAGCAAAGGAGGGCACAAAAAAGCTGCTGTTTTCACCTCAGCTGTAGAATCAGACAGGGGTGTGAAAATTCAGCCCCTGCAAGGACTATGAATGTCCCACACCAGGTGGGGACAAGGGACCTCCTCAATCCCTGGAGACCCAGCCTGCTGAGAAAACTATTTCTTTAGTTATTATAGCTTATCCTTCTCTATTTTTCTCTTTTGAGATTCCACTTAAGTGAAGTCAGTAACTTTTCTCAGCAGGCTGGGTCTCCAGGGATTGAGGAGGTCCCTTGTCCCCACCTGGTGTGGGACATTCATAGTCCTTGCAGCAAGTTTGAGGTCAGACTGAGTCATGTGTAGTGAGGTCAAGACCAGCACAGGAAGACTGTCTCAAAAAAGAAAAAAAGAAAACAAAAGATTCTAAAAGGCAGGAGAATGACATCTACAACATATTGAAGAAAAGTAACATTTAACCTAGAATTTTCTACTGGGCCAGTAATCCAAGAGTCCTGAGCAAAACAACTACTAGAGGATGTGCCTTAGCAAGAAGAAAAGGATATACAGAAGGGAGTCCCAAGAAACACGATTGAACATAGAAATTAACAAAATATATCCAGGCAGTCCATCAAATAGTATTAACTTTAGTCTTTTCTATTTCAAAAGAACAAGACTAAAACTCCATGCAATAAGATAGTGTGCAATATGTAGACAAAGCATATGAAGTTCATCATGAAAATCTATGAACATTGTTTAAAATTCATAATTAAATGTATTGTAAAATAAATCAAATGAAATTGAAAATATTTTACTTACAAAACTGATATTGAACTTAGTTCATCTAATACGTTAACATTTTTATAATATTAGCTTCTAGATAATGAAGGATTAATAACTGAGAACATAAAAAACCACCAGCCCAACAAAATTCAAGAAAAACGAGATTAAGAAAAAGCATAATAGAATGAAAAAAATAAATGAAGTTAGTAGATAAAAGAGAGAATGTTTCAGCAGTTATGACAAATTACAGAGATGGAACTGATACAAACTGCATGGGTAAATCTCAAAATAATGCTAAGGGAAAGAACAGTTATAAAAAGCCACATATTATATGACCCACTTTATGTGTAAGAAATGTCTTGGATGGCTGAAAGGAAGTTGTTGACCAGCCCTGGGTTAGAAATAGAAAAGCGATAAGAAGTTACTGAAAACAGATACAAGGTTTCTTCTGAGGATGATGAGAATGCTCCAAAATTGGATTATAGGGTTTGTTCACACAACTCTGTCAATATATATACAAAAAACTACTGCAGTGTACACTATCAACAAGTGAATGTCACGCGATATGTAAGTTATGCTCCTAATAAGCAGTTAAAAATATAGATCATTTCAATGAATTTTTAAAAATCCACATACATGCTGACTATAGAAGACAACATAAAATCCTAAAGGGTGTTTGAAAATAAAGCTATGTAAAGGATCTATCATGAAAATACTGATATCTCAAAGCTGCTATGTTAGTAGCAGAAAAAATAGAACCCATGTTCAGAGCAATAACACAGATCAAGGGGAATATATGATTGAAGATACAATCCAGCTAGAAGACAAGCTCATCTTTGGATTGTATGTACCTAATGATCTATGTAACAACATAGCATGCAATTGCGATCAGAGATTTGAACACATCTTTATTGGAAACTAATGTCAAACAGACAAAATAATAGAAAGTATAGAGTCTTTGAAAAGCTATTATTTAATATCAGTATATGGGATCTGCGACCAAGAAATACATTTCTTAAATTACATTTGGCATACTTAAAAAATTTGACCATGAATAAACCAACACAAACTTCTACATATAACTATATATTTTGTAAATGTTATTCTTTTAGAGATCATATATTCTGCTATCAATTCAATTAAATAAGAAATAAAAGATTACTTCGTGACATGGTGGCACACATTCTTTAATACCAGCACTCATAAGACCAAAATGGAAAGATTATGAGTTCAAGACCAGCCTGGATTATTTCAAAAACAAAAACAAAAATAGATTGGACACTAGTAAAATACAGACATATATATGTAGTCAGTAAAAGTACGAGTGTATTATAAACTCTAAAATATATATGCAAGTAATTATTTGTTTAAAAGAACATTACTGCCATAATTAGAAAATATCTGAAACATAATTATAATAAAAGTCCAAGATCTTGTTGGATGTAGCTAAAAGGATACTCAAGATTTATTTGTAAATATAAATACAAATTATTTTTTAAAGTATCAATAAATAAAAGGCATTCTTGAAAAGGTTTTATAAAGCAAGATGCAGGACCTAGGGCTGAGAGTTAGTGGTAGTGTTTGCCTAACATGCATGAGGCCCTGGGCCTAGAGCTCAACACTGCCAAAAAAGGTGTGGCAGGGTGGGAGGATAGGATTAAAAGGATAAGAAACAGCATAAAACAAAAACAGCAGAAAGGATGGTCCAATTCAGAAGTTGATTCTTGAAATAACCAAAAATTAGACAAAGCTCAGTAAGAATATTCAAGAAAAGATATATAAGTCACAAATGAACATCAATAGAAAATGAAAGAGCCTACCTTTATAACAGTGTTTTAAAATCATAAGCACATGTTGGGAGTAACTTTATGGTGATAATTGTGAAACCAGGATAAGAGTAATTTTCTGGAAAAATATCAGTTATCAAAATTTATTTGAAAAGGAATAGAAGAAATAAAAACTAGTAACTATTAAGGATATTTACTCAATATTCAGAAGCTTCCAACCCCTGCAAATAGAAGCATCAGATAATGTTATGGGCAAATTTTACCAAAAACTTCAAAGGGTAGATAATGTTAACCTTTTATAAATCATTGTGTTGAAGACAAAAGTAGAAAAAGCTACTCAATTCATTTTATAAAATAAGTTCAATTTTGACATCAGAGCAAGGACATTAAAAGAAAAAATAGGTTTGTAATTACTTTTGAAAACTGATTTCAAAATGTTAAATAAGATATATTTAATATAATGCAACAGTTTATGAAAAAATAATGAATCATTGTTGGTTTTGTAATACAATGATTATCAGATAAAATTTTGATCATTTTAACAGATGCAGAAAAAGTATTTTAAAAAATTAGTAAATATTCATGATTTTTGAAAACGTACAAAATTAGAAAGATTTTTATTTTGCAACCCCAGTGAGTAAATTTTGAATCATGAACCAGCAGTGAAAACTGAATACATTCACCAAAATACTGTCATGGATTAAATATCCCATAGTACTAAGTATCATGAAGATGGAGAGGAAAGAATACTCTTTTACTCAAACAGCCAAGGAAAAGATAAGTTGATTGAATGGCTTTAGAAAGCAATTTGGAAATACTCAGCATGGCTACAAATGTTAATAACTGAAGTTTCAGAATCTTCTATTCTAGGACTTTCCTTAAGAATTTAAAAAACAGCTAACATTCAAACAGCATTTCCTGTGTGCCAGACGTTGTTCTAAACTAGTAACAGTGAACTTCTGGCACTCGTCCTGCCGCAGGCACACAGAGCCCCCTCTGTCCTCACGCGAGCCAAGTATATGAGTTGTTTTTTCTAAACTAAAACCTCAGTATCCAGGTTTAATTGCGATGTTGGCACTTTGTGATAAATAAGTGGGTTTGGGGGTGCAGTTTGGGCACTCGGTCTCTGAAAGGTTCACCATCACTGCTCTAAATGCTGTATTCACGTTAGGCCTTTAGGGCCCCACAGCCACCTCTTCAGATAGGAATCATGACTATCCCTGTTTTCCAGGCAAGTCGCTGGTGTGCAAATATTTGGCAATATCTATGGGCCAACAAGGGTGGTGTCTTGCACATGAACTTTGGAGCCTCACAGATCCTGAAGCTGCTTGTTGCCTCACTTCATGTTGGATTTAAAAAAAAAAACAAAAAAAACCCCACTGTTCGAAAGACCCTGATTTCTCCATCTTTCACTTCATGGAGTGGTAAAATCCACCTTCCAGGGTCAGTGTGAAAATGAAACTGTGCAGTGGGTAGCACAAAGAAAAGGTGACTGAAGTTTCCTTGGACCCCATACACTTAGAGACCTGGCCCCCCGCCCTTTCTCCATCCTCTCCTTTTTGGGTCTTGGTAGTGGAGACCACCCACCAACTTAATATTCACTCGCTCTCTCTATGCCCTCAGCAAGTCCCCACATTATGTTTTACTTGCTCATGTTTCACTTCTTTCTGGACACCTTTACCGATTTTTCTGAGGTCTGTTTTACTGTTAAGAAGTACTCTTAGCGCAAGGCCGGCCTGAACTACATAGTGCGACCCTGCCTCAAAAAAACCAGGGCCGGGAGTTTGGCTCAGTGCCTTAAGCGCCTGCCCTGGCAGGCGCGAGGTTGTGAGTTCAATCCTCGGTGCCGCAAAAAAAAAAAAAAAAAAAAAAAAGAAGTACTCTTAAAGACAAAAAAGCACGGTGTGAAGCGTGGGTTTCCATGCTCATTGCGCTGTCACTGCCCTTCACTCAAACACCAGGAGGGACACTGCTTGGTTAAACAAACTGGGTTTATTACTCCTTGCAGGAAGGAAGACCGTACTATGGTGGGTGGGCCATGGATGTCTGGGTAAGCACTGGAAAGAATCTATTATAGGATTCAGGCTTCAATTAGGCAGTCTGAGGAAGGATCAAAGGAACTGAGAGTTTGTTTCACATTATAGGCTCTTAAAAAGTATGCAATGTAGCAAATATGGGGGATTTCCCTGTATCTTGTCTTTGAGGCCCAATATTGTTCTCACTGTTTTGCTTTATTCAATATTCTGTTTTGATTGGTTTTATTCTGTTTTGTTTTTGGTTTGATTTTGCTCTATCTGATGGAATGGACAACTATTGTGATGATAACAAGGTATACTATAGTAGCTGTAGTTTTCCTAGTATCCTGCTTTGAAGTTCCATACCAATTCTACTGCTTTGTTTTGATTGACTTTGTTCTGTTTGGTTTTGTTGGGTTTTACTATCTTTAAAATAAAATTTTAAAATCTTCCCAAAAAAACTGAACAATTTATGATTAAGTCATTCGTAGGAAAAATGGATACATCTTGAATAATATTAAGTGAAAAAATCAGACTGACAAACTTAAATACCATATGATTTCTCTCATTTGAGCAATATGAAGTACAGATAAAGAGCAAAATAAAAGACTGATAAGAGGAATCAGGGAAGCCGGGTAGGTGGCGCATGCCTTTAATCCCAGCACTCCGGAGGCTGAGGTAGGAGGAGCGTTGTGAGTTCAAGGTCAGCTTGGGCTACAACGCGAGCACAAGGCCGGCCTGAGCTACATCGTGCAACCCTGCCTCAAAAAACAAGGGCTGGGAGTTTGGCTCAGTGGCTTAAGCGCCTGCCCTGGCAGGCGCAAGGTTGTGAGTTCAATCCCCAGTGCCACAAAAAAAAAAAAAAAAGAGGAATCAGGGAGAGAGAGATCTTTGCAAATGGGACAGGGTCCCAGAGACAGGAAGAGAGAAGAGGAGGGAGGGGAAGGGAACATAAAGATGCAAGATGTGTCAAGAACATGTACCAAATACCCACAATGAAAGTAATTGTTGTGTGTCATCAACATGAGCTACAAATAATAACAATAATAATGAAAATGGGGAAAGGGAAGCTAGAAAAGGAGGGAAGCAGATGGGGAAGAAAAGGGGAATAAAAAGAATCAAGACATATTAAGTACATGTGCTCACTCCCTAAATTGAATGTAAACGTCTTGTACTTCGAACGTATACTAATAAAATAGGAAAAGAAATAACAATCATTTATGCTTGGTATTTTCTGGATTCGGATTTTTTTTTTCTGTACTTAAAAATTATGAACTGGCCTTCTGGTGTTTCCTTTTATCATTTTCTTAGAGTAACATTGTTAGAGGCTGGTATGCTATGAGATTGTTTAATTCGAACAGGAGAATAAAATGCTTTAGCTGCAAGTGCCAGACCAGCTACATGCTGTCAGGGGTTGCATTTTCTTATTAGTTGATTTTCTTTCTCTGAACTTTGTAGTCCGGTTCCCTTTTGACACACCGAGGAGGTAACTATATGCAACTTCAAAAGGTGCGTGCTCTCCTGTGCTACCAGCCGGCCTCAGTTGCTCAGGCAGAAGTGGAAGCCACTGGCCTTATCGCTGGAGAGTCCAGCAATGGCAGTGGGACTTTTGAAGGCCATTGGGTTGAAAATGTTAATTATCTGTGTGCCACAATGACATTGTTTGGGAGATTAGTATGAGATACCAAAATTACTGTAAAGAATAAATGAGTATTTTTGCTTGTGATCTTTTCTAGTATAGGCAGCGTTTTCAGAAATACATTTTAGATGAATTGCCTTGTATCATTATAAATGTACAAGGAAACTCGGACATATCATTAGGCCATGTTTTTATCCACTATGTTATTCCATTTTTATTCAATGAGATCCTAGAAAATTCAGATAGCAGCTGCTAGAGAATCTCTCCGCTGATCCCTAAAACCCTGGAAACATAGTGGAAATCTAATTTTCAGTGATGAACAGATTTGTTTCATGGGTCCTTAAAAATGTGCTTGGTATTTTCTATAAAGTAAGAGTGCCATGGTATTTTGTTTTGCTGTGTTTCTTTATCAATACATGCAGTTGTGATATTTTTTAATACTACTATCTCAGTTACTATCCATAACTTTATAAAAAACATGCTAACAATTTAAATTGAGTTTCCTCCATTGCAAGAAGCTATCATCAAAATTTCTTAATAATTTACAACAACAAAATTTCACTAACCAAAACAAGAAAACTCAGAGCAGAAAATAAGATTTAATGTTATTTCTTTTTCATCTGCATTTGTACATACTAAATTAATATAACTTCTCCCAAATTTCTTGAGAACAGATTTCTAAAGTGTTTCAAAAAAAAATTCTATCTTCCAATAAATTTCAAGAAATCTAGGAAATCAAAGTGGGACATTGAGAATTCTAAATGCTAGTTGGCTGAATTTGGCCACTAGTCAAAGAATCTTCCCTGAATCCTTAATCCTCTACGCAAATACCAATGTCCCTCTCTGTTAAATGACATGTGGTCTATAACCTGCCCACCCATGTGCTTCTATTTCCCTATCCAGGGTTGAAGTTTGCTTTTGATAAAGCAGGTAATCTTATCAACATGGAAACATTCTTTGGAAAAAAGTCTCCTGACCATTAGACATATCAATGATTTTCTATCTTAGAATATTAGCCACAGCCTCCTCTAAGATTACTGCCCAGCAGAAGAAAGAAAGGGCAGAGACCAGCATCTGAATGAGTCACATGAGAGGACCTGGGACACTGACAGCCTCCAGAGAGAGATCTGGATAAGCAGTAACATTGAGCTTGAGGGTGTCAAAGGTGGGGTAGACACAGGGTCCTACAAGACATGCCAGGTGCAGAGCAAAGATCCCATGAGTACAAAATGTCACTGTCCACTACTCTGCCAGGTGCACTTCACTACAGCCGCTAAAACACCAGACAAGAGCAACCGGTGAATGGGTCGAATGTCACCAAAGAGTGGACTCTTAGTACTGCAGGAGAACAGAAAAGAAGGAGGAAGGAAGGAAGCAAGGAAGGAAGGAAGGAAGGAAGGAAGAGAGGGGGGAGGTAAGAAGAAGAGAAGGAAGGTGGAATCCTTCCAGGTTACAGGACACTATCACCATGAGGGTAGTTAGCCTGCTGCCTGTTTTTCTAATTGCAGTTTTATTGAAATGCAGTTACCAAGCTCATTCATTTTTGTGTTGTCTTTGGTTAATTTTTACAATGGCAGCACCAAGTAGCTGTGACAGAAAATGTACAGTCCTCCCCTTCCCCGGTGCCTAAAATATTTACTACTGGGCCCTTTAGAGAAAAACCTTCTGTGTTGGAGACCCCTGCATCCTGCATTGTGAGATCTGCTCTGGACAACCTGAAACCCAAGCAGAAACCCTGCAGCAAGTGGTTTATCCGACCTACATAACATCTGGCACACCAGCCCTCCAGCAGCCCTCCTCAGACAGCTGATCGTGTGGCAGGGAGGACAGGCAGCAAATCGGAGCTTATAGGTCTGATGGCCACAGGTAAAGAAAGAGGAAGCATGAGAAATCTGTCTGCTGGACCCTGAAGCAGAGGAACTGTCTAGAGAGGTGGGGAAGGTTCTAGAACATGTGCATTTAGCCCAAGTCCCAGAAGAAGGGGAGGAGTTAGCCAAGAAAAGAGGAGACTGAAGAAAAGGGAGGCAAAGAAGAGCACATGCAAAGGTACAGACCCGTGAGACAGAAGAGCAGAACTGAGGACTGAAGGAGATCAGCGGTCTGGGGAAGGTGAAGGAAGACAGGGCTGGTTGATTCCTTGGGGCCATATGATCCTTAATCCTGGGATTTAGGATCTTATCCCAAGGAAAAGAACACTAATGAAAACTTTCAGGCAAAAAATAATATGAACAATTTGTGCTTTAAAAATTACTCTCCCCCCAAAAATTTACTCCAATATCTGGGTGTGGTGGTACAGCATTTGGGAGGCTGAGGCAGGAGGATCACCATGAGTTGGAGGCCAGCCTGGGCTACATAGTGAGTTCAAGTCCATTCCAAACTACATAGTGAGACCCTGACTCAAAATACAAAACAAATTTACACCAATGAAACTTGGGATTTTGTGATTATCAGTACAAACAAAATTGTGCTTTCATAAAGCTGCATTTAAAAAGAAAGTCATTGGCATTTTTACTTTTGGCAGATTATTTAATCTATTCATCCATTGGCAATACACACATACATACGCCACACAAACACATGCACACACACATGCACATACACATATATTTTCAAGAGAATTGAGATGAGACAGCGACCCAGAGACATCGGTTTTATGGAGTATTGTGAAACCATTAATGCCTTCTTCGAGGTTCTGTCTAAGCATTGTAGCATTATGAATCACACGACAAAAGGCCAGCCTTTGATAAACAGGACACACAGCCCTCCACAAAGTCAGAATTGCAGGGAACGGGCTTGCAGAAGTAGAGCAGTCTACAGATGCTGGGGGCAGTAGGTCACTCACCTGCGAATGAGAGCTGGAGGGAGCCAGAAGCAGAAAGGACTCCAGCGTGGAAAGTCAGCAAGCTCTGCAATCTTTTCCAACTTTAGTGTTCATCACAATAAAGCACTGAACAGAATTCCAGCTTTTTCGAAAACATTATCTATTTGCCTGCGGGTCAATGCCCCAAAGGCCAGACGAAGCACAGTTCAGTGACACATGAGCAAAGGTTGAACAGAGTGAAAACAGTAACTCCAAACCCAGAGTGCACCCAGAAACCCCTCCAGGTTGTCAGCAGGCTCTGGAAAGTGCTGATGAGCCTGGGGAGGAGGGGCAGAGCGTAGGGCTCAGCCCACGCCCAGCTCTTCTTTCTGCAAGCCCTCACTCTCGAAAAGTTAACTTGAAAAATACAACAAGACCTGCTACACCTTTAAACTTTTGCCCCTCGATGTAAAAGCTGGCCCCTGGGAAATTCTTAGGTTGCAGGCCCCTGGTGTTTCCAACCCAGCCCCAAAGTTTTGTGAAGACTGAGAGCCTGAGGTAGTTTCTTGTTAAAAACTCGGAGGGCACCGTGTTCTGATCCAAACAATGGACAGCCTCAGCTGCTGCCCACCCGAAGCAGTGGCATGTGCACAGAAATTAATGACTTTTTAAAAATTGAAAGTATTCAAAATTCAAGTAAACACAAAGAGCTTTTCCAATGGCTTTGTGCTGCCCACACCCCTTTCTCTCCTTCCTATTGTTAAACTTTCCACTTCTGTGGAAATGCTATTTTTTTTTAATCTCTCTCCTTGCCTAAGCTAAATCTTTCCTAAATTTATCTCACTGTGGCCTTCAACAATGAATAATAACAGCTAATGTTGGTCATGTCCTTGGTAGGCGAGTTAAAGAGTTTTATTTTTATCAGCTTAGTCATTTGGGCTTCTCAGCAACCCTAGGCATCGGACACCATCATCATCATTACCATTTTAGAGTTAGGAAAACTGAAGCAAGGAGAGGTTAAGAATCCAACCGAGGTCTCCACACTAGCAGGCAAGGAGCGAGAGGCCAGTCTGTGCCACGCTTCTGCACCATGCTCTGAAATGCAGTGGAGGGGCCATGCTTCACGAGTTTGCAGAAAGCAAACTGTGAGAACCGGTCCAACCGGACCGCAACGGGCCGGCTCCATGCGGCGCCAGCTTGCATCAAGGGAGATCTGATCCGCCTTCCGGGGATGGGGGCTCCGCCACCCTGGAGGAGAACCAGAACCGGTCCAACCAGACCGCAACGCGCCGGTGCCACGCGGCGCCAGCTTGCATCAAGGGAGATCTGATCCCCCTTCTGGGGATGGGGGCTCCGCCACCCCGGAGGAGAACCAGAACCGGTCCAACCGGACCGCAACGCGCCGGCGCCACGCAGCACCAGCTTGCATCAAGGGAGATCTGATCCCCCTTCCGGGGATGGGGGCTCCGCCACCCCGGAGGAGAACCAGAACCGGTCCAACCGGACCGCAACGCGCCGGCGCCACGCGGCGCCAGCTTGCATCAAGGGAGATCTGATCCGCCTTCCGGGGATGGGGGCTCCGCCACCCCGGAGAAGAACCAGAACCGGTCCAACCGGACCGCAATGCGCCGGCGCCACGCAGCACCAGCTTGCATCAAGGGAGATCTGATCCACCTTCCGGGGATGGGGGCTCCGCCACCCCAGAGGAGAACCAGAACCGGTCCAACCGGACCGCAACGCGCCGGCGCCACGCGGCGCCAGCTTGCATCAAGGGAGATCTGATCCCCCTTCCGGGGATGGGGGCTCCGCCACCCCGGAGGAGAACCAGAACCGGTCCAACCAGACCGCAACGCGCCGGCGCCACGCGGCGCCAGCTTGCATCAAGGGAGATCTGATCCCCCTTCCGGGGATGGGGGCTCCGCCACCCCGGAGGAGAACCAGAACCGGTCCAACCGGACCGCAACGCGCCGGCACCACGCGGCACCGGCGCGCGGGCTCAGAATCAAGGACACCCCCCCGCCCCGGGTAAGCAAGCTGCTGGCTCTGAGGTCTGGCTAAATTGATGGCAACTAAGGTACATAAAGCAACTAGACACTAGTGTTTTTTCATAGATTATGCAGGCCTCTGAACGGCACCCTGAACGTCTCTTTGTATGATTACAGTAGGCAATATTGCAGACACGGGGGATTCTCTTCTGTCTGATCTTCGAGGCCCAATGTGGTTCTCACCATTTTGTTTTACTCTGATCGTTATTATTTTTCTCTTTATTTTCCCTTTATTTTATATTCTGTTTTTATTGATTTTGTATCGTTTTGTTTTTGGTTCAATCCTACTACACCTGTTGGAATGGTCAGCTAATTTGAAGATAGCAAGGTATGTTATAGTAGCTATTGTACTCATATTATTGGTCTTCGAAGTTCTGTACCACTCCTACTGCTTTGTTTTGATTGACTTTATTTGTTACAT